>JACEEZ010020250.1:185000-190000 GCA_016584305.1 Chionoecetes opilio
TGGCCATGGAATAAAAAAAAGAGGTAACGAAAAGCCCGCTTTATTTCAGGTACTTATAAAGAAGACAGTAGGAGACTAATTAAATGGGGGTGGGCCAATTTAGTTCAGGAGGTTTGGTTTCATTCCTCTCTTGAAAAGATTTAAGTCGTAGGAAGATGGAAACATATATACATGAAGAGTGTTCCAGAGTTTACCAGTGAAAGGGATGAAAGTGTAAATATACTGATTAATTCATGCATTAGGAAGATGGACAGAATAGAGATGAGAATGAGTAGAAAGTTTTGTGCAGCGGGACCGCAGGAGGGTGGGAGGCATGCAGTTAGTAAGTTCAGAAGATAAGTGAGTATGAAAATAACGGTAGAAGATAGCAAGATAAGTAACATTGAGGGGGTGACTTAAATATTGAAGAAAATCAATCAGAGCTGGGGAATTAATGAGACGAAAAAAATTTGACTCAACCCTGTTTAGGATAGCTGTATGAGTGGATCCACCCCAAACATGTGAGAATACTACATACATTGGTGGATAAGGCCCCTGTATAGAGCTAGCAGCTGGGAGCAAAAAATGGACGCAGACGCCAACAGACACCTAACTTCTTATAAGATGCTTTAGCAAGAGATGATATGTGATATTTCCAGCTCAGATTTTTTGTAAAGGATAATCCAAGAATGTGGATTATCCTTGGATGGATGTGTGATTGGATCTCATTATAGAAAAAGGAGATAGTTGAGTGTCATTGAAGAGGAGGGGATAGTTATCTAATAGGTTTTGTCGAGTCGATAGGCAAAGAAATTGGGTTTTTGAGGCATTGAACAAAACTAGATTTTCTTTGCCCCAATCAGAAATTAAAGAAAGATCAGAAGTTAGGCGACCGGTGGCATATATCCGTGAATCACTTAGTTCCTGTTGAGTTGAGTTAGCTGAGTTGAGTTGGACGTCTAATAAACGACTTTGATAAATGCAGGGTAAAATCATCAGCATATGAGTGGATATGGCTTTGAGTTAAACTTAGATGATCATTAATGAATACTAAAAAAAGAGTGAGTGATAAGACATTACCCTGAGGAACGCCATTATTGAGAGACTAAGGAGAAAAACAATGTCTGTCTACAGTAGCTCCAAAATAACGGTTTGAAAGAAAACTTCAGATGAAGGTACAGAGAAAAAAATAGATACCGAATGAGAGTAGTTTGGAAATTAAAGATTTGTGCCAGACTCTATCAAAAGCTTTTGTTATGTCAAAGGCAACAGCAAAATATCACCGAAACCCCTAAAGGAGGATGACCAAGATTCAGTTAGGAAAGCTAGAAGATCACCAGTAGACCGCCCTTTACGGAAACCGTACTGACGATCAGATAGAAGATTGTGAGTAGGAAGATGCTTAAGAATCTTATTATTAGGTACAGATTCAAAAGCTTTAGAAAGACTGGAAGTGAAAAACTATAGGAAGGAAGTTTGAAGGATTATAACGGTCACCCGTCTTTGGAACAGGTTGGATGTGAACAAACTTCCAACAAGAAGGATAGGTGGAAGTAGATAGACAAAGACGGAAAAGTTTGACCAGGCAGTGTGCAAGAACAAAATCAGTTTTTGAGAATAATAGGAGGGATTCCGTCAGTACCGTAAGCCTTCCGATGATCTAGGCCAGCAAGGGCAAAAAAAATATCATTACGAAGGATCTTAATAACAGGCATAATATATTCATGGGGTGGAAGAGAAGGAGAAACTAGCCCTTCATCAACCAAAGTGGAATTTTCAATAAGGTTTGAACGAAGAGTTCAGCTTTATAAATAGATGAGACAGCTCTGGAGTCATCTGGGTGAAGCATAGGAGGGACAGATGCAGAAGAAAAATTATATGAGATGTTATTAGCTAGATGCCAGAAGTCAGGAGAGGAATTTGATTCATAAAGATTTTGACATTTTTTATGTATGAAGGAATTTTTGGTAAGTTGAAGTAAAGATTTGGCATGATTACGGAATTAAAGTTACACTGAAATATTATAGTAAAACTTAGGTGACGGGCTTTAGGATCATAGAAAGCGTGTGGAATGTACGCAGGACTAGAACCCTTCTGGAGAGAGACAAGGAGAGGTATGTCAGAAGTTTTGCTGAGGATGTCGTGGGCCATTTGAACGCTAATGACCTCCAACCCGCCTACCGAGCACTGAAGTAGCTCTGTTCCAAGTCTCCATATCGGGCGAATGTTAACGAGCAGCAGATGGGCGCCTCGTGACGGACATGAATGGGCAGGGCAGATGGCTCGTTGGGTAGGGTACTTTGGGCAGTTGTTCACGGTGGACCCTCCAATTGGGCAGCTTCAAACCACTGAATTACGGGCAGTGGATACCAATCCTCCCAATGACAAAACCACACCCTCTCTTGACGAAGTCATAGAGGCTGTAGTAAAGTTGAGGGGTGGAAAAACAGCTGGTGTTTGTAATATCAGTGCGGAGCTCTTCAAAGCTGGGGAAGAAGCCATGATCTGCGGGTTGCATGCTGTCCTGACTGGCGTTTGGTAATCAGGTACCATTCCTCCTGACTGGAAAAGGGGGTTGGTCGTCCCTATCTGTAAAGAAAATAGAGACCGTCAGGACTGCAACAATTACCGCGGTATTACATTGCTCAGCGTGCCAGGCAAGGTGGTTGTCGATCTATTCATGACACGGATCCGTAGCCATCGGCTGAAGCAATAGAGACCTCAGCAGTCTAGCTTTACGCCTGATAAGTCAACAACGGACCGTATCCTAGCGCTTCGTGCCCTGGTGGAACGCCGAAATGAGTATCGACATTGGATGTTTGCAAGCTATGTTGATCTCAAGAAGGCGTTTGACTCAGTGCATCGTGGGTCACTCTGGGATCTTCTGCGACTTCGCGGGATTCCTGCAAGGACTACTGGTTTGATGACTGGTCTGTATTATGGGACTGAGAGTGCTGTAAAGTGTAGGAGAGGTGTATCCAGCTGCTTTCATGTGAATACAGGAGTGAGGCAAGGGTGCGTCCTTGCCTCATCACTTTTCAACACTTGTATGTTAAAAATTGGGTAATGGGCAAAGTTCATATCAAAGTGTGCTAAATCACGGATCTTATGTTTGCCGATGATGCAGTAATCTTTGCTGAGTCGCTGATGGACCTGGTGGTGGCTTTCGAGGCGCTGCACGAGGAGGCAAAGCCTTTGTGACTTGATGTTTCCTGGCTCAAGACCAAGATCCAGGTGTTTGGAGGCTTACTAGACGAAACAGTACAGGCTGTCCAATCCATGCGTGCGGTGAGGACATTGAGATCTTGGAAAGTTTTACATACCTTCGTAGCGCAATCCATAATGATGGCGGGTCACGTCAAGAAGTCTTTCGACGGATTGGCATAGCCCACGGTGTTATGAACTCGCTCAGCACGACTATTTGGCGTTGTCGGTACCTGTGCAGGAGGACAAAGATCCGGATCTGCAAGTCGGTTGTGACCCCTGTCATACTCTATGGTTGTGAGACATGGACACTAAATAGCGACTTGAAGAGGCGAATCGATGCCTTTGGTAATAAGTGTCTTCGCAGAATCATGGGGTATCGCTTGGATGATTACGTGTCAAATCAACGATTGCAGGGTTTGACTGAATCGAAGCCTATTTTCTGCATAGTCCATTAGCTCCCACTTCGGCTATATGGACATATGGCACGCTACCCTGAAACCGATCTTTCCCATCGGGTTGTGCCTGACAATCCGGCGTGGAGCAGGCCAAGGGGGCTCCCACAAGGCTCGTGGCTGGGTCAATTTGATGTTTCCTGTCGAGAGTTGCTTGGTATGGGAAGGAAGCCTGCATGGGGACTCGCGCGTGGTGATCCCCGGCAGTGGCGTCGTAGGGTGGGCGAGGTGACGCGCCCTCCGTTGTATGCCCTCAATGATTGATTGATTGATTATATTGACAAACATATGAGCATGACATTGCAATATGTCTCAGAACAAGCACATATATAAAATGGTAAAATAACTTACAGTTAGCAAATATAGTTCGAAATAAATTGGAAGTGGCGTGGCAAGAGCCGTGGCGTGGCCGTTGCCAGTGCTGTGTGAGCCTTGCAGAGTCAATAAAATTATATTAATGATAAAAGGTGATTATATTACATGTGCTGGTTTATGCGGCAGAGGTAGCAAAATACAAGTGTAGCAAGATAAATGCTGACAACTTAGTGACAGTTAGCTGATCTAAGTTAAGATCAGTCTTAAGTCCTGCGCCACCAACGGGCGAGGACCAACCATCAGAACCCTCAAGTGAACCACCAGAGCCTACCATTCGAGCCCTGGGTCACCAATGCCTACAGGCGTTATAGACACAAATGTATATATAAAAAAAAAAAAAAAAAAATCAGGCGGTCAGGCGGAGACTCGTTATTGGTCAAAACAGCAGGACGATGAGCAGTAGTCTTTTTGAGACTATATACATGCACAACGTTAGTGGTGTTGTGAATGGTATTTTAGATTTTTTATTTGTTACCATGCAGCCTATCAACAACTAAATAAGGGCATGTAAACTTAGCAATGAGCTTAGTGTGGCGGTCAGGGATATCTTTCATGACTGTGTCCTCAAGGTCGATACTGTCAGGTTGAGCACGCTTGTGTTGTTGGTAATTAACATCTGTTCTTGAAGCTTGCAGTTTTTTACGTACCACGGCATGAATTTCAGTAAAGACGTGCAATTGAGTTTTAGCATAATCATCTACTTAGTACAAGGGTGCGGGGCGCTGAGCTAGTAAGTCGTAGGAAAGACGTTTTTCTTGACCGTAAACAATGTTTTCTGGAGTCTATTCAGTAGCGCTGTTTGTGGCACCATTAATTAATGGATGCTGCGACTTGAGAATAACCAATCTAAGGAAGCCTCTTGAATAGAGCCTACTACATGTCGTAGAGTCTCTATATTATTTTTTTATTAACTCCCTTAACAAAACTATTTGAAGCCGAAATGACCGTAAATGTTTGCTGATGTGACTCTGCCGTCAAATTACTTCC
>JACEEZ010020250.1:195000-205000 GCA_016584305.1 Chionoecetes opilio
ACATCCCCGAAATGCTGATAAAAATCGTCATTTATAATGTATCCATAGCAAAATTACTTTAGTGAGAAAAGTTTCGAGAAAAGAAGGTGAGAACATACTAAAGTGTCCGTAATAATTGGGTATTTGATAAAATAATCAAAAAATATTTGCCATAAAACTAAATTCTGACATAGTGCTAAAAATTGACATTCATTTTCTTTGTTTTTAGGAGCTCAACACAGTGAAACAAAACTCAAAGCTGTATCATAAAACATTGCTGAAACAATCGAGAAAAAGTAAAACTTTTGATTGTTTTGCGAGAAATGTTTAGTTTACGCTACTTTTACCACGTTGCATATTCATTTGTCAGAAAACTAATTGTTTCTATGGAAGACTGGTATATTTCCGCTTCTTATGGTATGTAACATGATGAAGGCTTTCTCAGAAAAGTTTTACTAGTGAAGAGTTGAAGTCAATTTACTGATTATGCACATTTATTCAGAGTCTCATAATGGCATTTGTTTTGTGTGTTTTACAGCTGTTTATGCGATATTCTTATAGAACAAACATCTACAATGGTAAAAGTATAAAAGTTATTCTGATAATAGTATTTGGTGTAGGAGAAAATTACACTGGAATGTACACTTTTTTACGCGTAGAAAAGCCCTTCTGAGGGCCTCTCCCACGGGCTGCCACTGGAAAGAATTCATAAATATAATTACTGTATGCGAGAGGGTTTATTGAAGAGTTTGTGCAACGCTATTAATGAAAAGCCTTGTATGAAAGAGCGATAATAGCCCGTAAGACCAAAAAAAGGAGCGTACATTTACCGTACATGTATAACTTTAGGAAAAAAGGAATACATAGATATATATCTAAAATAGAAAATTATACTCGCCCGTTATGGCGCAGGATGGATTTCTATTGTGACCCTTGTGATTAGAGGCTCATGCCGCCCCCCTGTGTCCTCTGATGCACTCGCAATCGAAGGTAGAGTTAATGGGCAGGGCATGTGGGTGTTCTTAGGCCACTCGACAGTGCAGAAATATTTTAAGTGGATTTATGGGTCTCACTCCGGATCGAACTCAGATCTTCGAGAACGCCACTTGGTGGCGCTAATCACTCTGCTACCGCCTTCCCTGTATGTGTATTATATATATATATATATATATATATATATATATATATATATATATATATATATATATATATAATATATATATATATATATATATATATTTGGAAATTTTATGTCACAAACATGTATTTAATTAAGAGTTCTTACCTTCAAAAACACTTTGTCTATCTCATCCCGAAAAAATACCCTTTAAAGTTAATACCAACTAAGATAATTATCAGTGGATAGTAGGGTTGAAATGGGATGATATCCCTTCTTCAGATCAAGACATGTAAAAATTTTCCCTCTGCCCTAACTCTGAAGGATACAAATTATGTGGGGAAATGGAAAACAATAATTTATTATATGCTTATTTAGGTTTCTAAAATCCACACAGATGCAAATCTTCCTGTAATGTTTCACTACCGGTACCAAGGGTGAATGGAAAGCTGATCTCGATGGCCTAATTAGACCATTTTTTGCAATTGCTGTATTACATGTTCATGAAAGCACACTGGGATGGTAAAAGCCCTTTTAGGTTTAGGTTCTGACTTTAAGTTAATTAAATGGTAATTTGGCTTCACTAAACATTTCGTAAGGTAATACTTCCAGGAAAATCATACCATTCAGCAAATATTTTTGTTATTGTTTCATTTGGTAGCATGTTTTTGCCTGAAGAAGCATTCATGGTACACCTGTTACAACACCAGCATTATCAAGAGTAACGGTGGCTTCTGTGGCTCAATCAATGCTGGTTATGTCGGTGTTAGCTGCTTCCCACCACCATGAGTCTGACCACCAGCACCAGTACGACCATCAGCGACGTATTCATCAGTAGCCTACGTATGTGCTTAACCGAGTTTGTTTAACCCTTACACGGCGGATGACGTACTCATACGTCCATAGTAGGGTGGTCGATTACGGCAGGTGACGTACCAGTATGTCATTTTAAGATTTTGGCCCAATTTTGATCCCTACAGCAACCTCTTGCTGTGTAGATATATATTACAGTAAATGGGAGTAAATTCCACCGCACACATGGTGTCTATGTTGAAATATGTGGTATTACTCGTCCCGACACGTGCCTCATAGCGCAGTCCTCGGCCGACCCGAAAACTGTTGTGATGTATCTTATCTTTATGGTATGGTATCTATATGGTATTATCTTTTCGCGACATGGAAGTGTTACGCCTTATTAATTTTCGCTTGATTTTGACCTCTACAGTACCCTCCAGCTCTGTAAGAATACCAAATTATCCGCACGATATGCCTCAGTTTGGTCATGAGGAGCCAATATATCTAGACGCAGAATGTCGTCTTCCGTCAGCCTATATACTGAGCAGTCTCCAGCGTCTAAGCGACGTCTAATTTCTACGCCTCTAAAAACATTGAATATGGGAAACGAGAGGGAATAAATAACTGATAAACAGAGTGGAAGGAAACGAATACAAGATTGGTGATGAGTGATATCCGTGAAAGGGGAAGATAGATAAATGGCAGGATAAAACGATAAGGAAAAAGGGGTGAACAAAATATTCACGTCCCCAGCTATAACTACTACTACAACTACCACTACAACTACTACTACTATTACTACCACTACTTAAAATAACTACGTAATTAACATATGATAATGATAGTAATAGTGATAAGAAAAAAGAGAATAATCATAATAATAATAAATCAAATAATAATGATAATAAGGCGAAAATAATAATAATTTTTATAATCATAATGATAATAATAATAAAAATAGTAATAGTTGTTATTATAATGATAATAAGAATGATAAGAGTATGAATGAAATGATCATTTACTAAATCATCATAGTCTATAATAATATAAGCAAAAGTGTGTCTGTCTGTGTGTGTGTCTGTGTGTCCGCGATAGGTACCGCCCCCCGTGGCGCAATCCCATCATATGGCACAGTTTTGGAGCCAGGTCGACCAGAGGAAGGTTTTAAGCCCGCTTATGGGATGATCCCATCACTTCTGTTTTTTCTTTTTTGTAGCCCATTAGCGAGAATTGTGAAAAAAAAGTGGGTTGCGAGAATTGAGGAAACCTTGATGTAGGGTGATGGGTAATGGGTGAGTGAATGGGTGGGGTGATGGGTAATGGGTGTGGGGTGATAGGTGAGTGAATGGGTGGGGCGTGATGGGTTGGGGGTGATGGGTGATGGGTGAGCGAATAGGTGGGGGGTGATGGGTAATGGGTGAGTGAATGGGTGTGTGGTGATGGGTAATGGGTGAGTGAATGGGTGGGGGGTGATGGGTAATGGGTGAGTGAATCGGTGGGGGATGATGGGTAATGGGTGAGTGAATGGGTTGGGGGTGATGTGAATGGGTTGGCGTTAATACATACATTTCTACATCCATGATTTCAGGAAAGTTAGAAGGGGCTATCAGGAGAGTCTGTGTTTGGTGGGCCGAAGGCCCACCAATAGCCCTCCGCAGGAGCTAGCCAAAAAGTCCGCGCCGCTAGTGTATACAGCAGCTATTACTAGGCTACTACTATTACTACAAGTATCACCACCACTACTACGTACTACTACTACATATTCTACAACTCAATCAATCATCAATCATTGGGGGCATATGCCGGGGGGCGCGTCGCCTCGCCCACCCTACGACGCCACTCCCGGGGGTCACCACGCGCGAGTTTCCATGCAGGCTCCTTTCCCATACCAAGCAGCTCTCGACAAGAAACATCAACTTGCCCCAGCCACGAGCCTTGTGGGCGCCCCCTTGGCCTCCTCCACGCCGGATTGTCTCTTACAGATACAACCCGATGGGAAGAATCGGTTTCAGGGTAGCGTGCCACATGCCCATATAGCCGAAGTTGGCGCTGACGGACTATTCAGGTAATAGGCCTCGATTTAGTCTCACGGTGCAGTCGCTGATTTGACACGTAATCATCCCAGCGATACCCCATGATTCTGCGAAGACACATTCTACAACTACTACTACTAAAAGTAACAATAATGTTGATAATAATGATAATACAATAAACAGTTACTAGAATCAATGCAATGTGTATGGCTAGAAAGAGAAGCCAAAGCCTTGACCGTACAGAAACGTTCGAACGGCGATCAGCTCAGAAAGCCTTGTGAGACGAGAAAAATACTTTATTTCATCACCTCACTGTGAGGTATCCAGAGTACCTAGAAAGTTATTTATACTTGCATAACGTAGTAAAGCGATAAAGCTAAACGACGATTCTTTTTGCTTTCGTATAGCTTCAGTACTTATTTTACAAATTGTCGTTGAATAGAAACGATTTAGAGCAAATTAGCCCGGGTGGTGTGCACGGGGAAGTAAAAAGTCGCCCGCCGCGTAAGGGTTAATTAATTAAGCACCAGCAACGATTCTCACTATTTATTAACCGGCAACAAAATTACGACTAGGACTAACATTATCATTCTGACTATCATTCCTGAAGACCTTACTGCTTGTTACCGGTCTTTATTACATTACTGTTTTTAAATGATTGCAGTAACCTATTTTTCATTTACTCTTAGCTTCCTTCAGTATAAGTAATTCAGCTTTGTATATTTATTGAGTAGCTGAAATGTAGTCTTTTTTTTACCTGAATTCTTGTTCCTCGTAGTTTAGCTGTATTCTGTAACATTGCTTTATGATCACTTTAAAAAACATTTTAACTGACTATCATTTGTTGGGGATGACCAAGGAATCTAGAGACAAGAGGAGGTTATTCCGGAAATAAAGTTTCGATGCAGCGATTGTGCTGCTATCTCACCGGGAGATTGTGGTAAAGACAGAGAACGGACGGTCTCGATGGGTAACTCAAATACTCATAATATTCCTGCACCTCCTCCATAACCTTCATATACATATTAATTTTTTTATAGTATATTTGACAAAGAAAATAATTATATTCAGAAATTTGCTAGCCAAATTGTATTGAAATGTTTATTACATTTGGCTGTTCATTGAGGTTTACAATTCATGCATAACATGTTGCAATATTTAATTACGTACCGCAAAGCAGAAAAGTACGATCATTATTCTTCTACATGCAGACACATGGCAACACCAACAAGTGCCTGCTAGACATTGCAATGCATGCAGGATATAACACAAAAAGTTAGTTACAAGAGATCACATAATGATCACTAATATCATGCCTATATGACAATACTAAAAAATATTGAATTGCATAGCACGAGAGAACACAATGAGTTTGTTGCAAAGCATGCTGCACCACATGACAGAAAACACATCAAAAATTTAATATTAGAAACTGTAGCAAATGGTGTGGCAACGCTATGCTATACAGCATACATGTTGTAAACAAAAAGCAACAAAGAAAAAGCTTTTAGCATACAATACAATAGGCACAACAGGCAACAAAAAGTATGTGAATGACATAATTATAATCAATGCAAATTTCGAAGAATAATATGCAATAGGAATAATATGCAATAGGAATACTGCAAAGGAAATTGAGAGTTAAAACCATTACTGAATAACATACTGTAACAAACAGCACAAATATGTTGTTGTCCTTCAACACATGAGCAAAAAGAGAACATATTCAAATGCTACAGTATGATTATATATATATATATAATATATATATATATATATATATATAATATATATATATATATATATATATATATATATATATATATATATATATATATATATATATATATATATATGAATTGAATACTCCTTGTTAGGTGGCTCGAAAACAAAGGCAAAGGAGACACAAATATGTGATTAAAAAAAAAAATTATAGCGTTTGGGAGACTCTTCCCCCACAGTCAGTGTTATTTTTTTCAAAGCTGCCACGGATCATTGTTTCCACCTCTGAAAAGTGCTTCAGCACACTTCCAGTGGGTATGGTGATTCCCCCAAAATAATTTACAAAACATTTACCTGCAGCTTTAATAAAACAAAACAATTTACTGCTGCTTTCTAACTGATGACTTACATCTAACAAAATATCCCTGCAATTTTGACAATACTAAGTTTTGAAAACTATTTTGCATTTTCGACATACTATACATACAAGAGCATTACCTTCAACAAGTGGCATGCTGTTTATTACTCTATATGCAGATTTAGAGCCAGAATCTGAAATAGTGGTCAAGGAGTCATATGTTCCCAGTTTAATGTTAGAAGCATCTTCAATTTACATCCTGATTTAACTCAGATTCGTGATCTAGAATCTAGATACCACTCAGATCATGATCTACTCTGAATTCGCCGCGCATAAATAGAACACATGTGAGACGTCAGATCAAAACAATAAAAAAGGCTGGACCTGATACATGAACACACCTACTGTATCAAATGTTCTTTAACTGGTATTTGGTAAGTAAAACAACATTAGAGAGACTCCTGTCCTTATTAACCTATATACCTGTGTCACACACAAAATAGTATACAATGCTATTGCAAAGAGTTGTTGTTTTACGAAAGACTTATCATGTGGTCCATTAAAGCTTGTGTATGAGTTCGGTGATGGAGTTTCAAAAGTTCTAGGATTCTTACAAACATCATCGTGTAGATTTCTTCATTTTAAGTATTTGAAACACCATTTTCCATGCCGCAAATGAATAATAATGGCGTTACATGTACTAATGAAAATCTACAGTTATGTCGGCCAGAATAGGCTAAGTTAGGTTAAATCACATTGGGTTAGGTTAAGTTAGAGGTGGGGCTTGGTTTAGTTACAAATGATATCAAGAACGAAAGAACATTTTCAATACTATGGCAGTGCAAAGCGGAGCAAGGTTTGCGGGGTGGGCCGGGAGGGGCGGGGCTAGCAACCCCTACAACTGTAAACAAAAATATATTTCCAACAATAAAGAGTGCCAGATTAATTCAATACGCATGAACACAATTCAGGAAAACTAAGTTTCGGCCTCAAAATCGGTGGAAGCCCACTACCGAAATGTTACCAAAGCTTGATAGACTTTGCAGGAATTTCTGGATTTTCTGGGGTACTTGAAAGTACCAATGCCTCATATATTGAAATTTTCCCTCATGGTACCCAGCATAATGTGTTTTATTACAGAACTACGAGACCCTAGGGCTTAAACACACAACTTTAAAATCCCTGCTGTATGAATACATTGATTGAATGGACAGTCTTTGTTGATTCCTATCTATGGCACACAACATAGTACCGGCTACTGTTGTATTTAATTGCTGTTATTTACCAACTGGGGACTAGGGTGAGAGTTTGTGCTAACCCTAATATTTTGGGGCTCATCCGCAATCTGCTTTATGATAAGATGTAACCAGGGGTAGCAAACCAGGTGGACAAAGTACTGGTTCTTATTCATAGGTTACATGTCATTTGGTACTGAAGCGATTGGTACTGAAGTCAACTGATCACGAGTTCACTTCGGCCACGCGCCATATGGGACACAGGTTAATTAGGCCTCAAACCGTTTCGTCCACGAGTCAATTGGGACCCACTTCGAAATGACCATAGAATCAGATAGGACCCACAGCGTGGAGAGAGAGAGAGAGAGAGAGAGAGAGAGAGAGAGAGAGAGAGAGAGAGAGAGAGAGAGAGAGAGAGAGAGAGAGAAGAGAGAGAGAGAGAGAGAGAGAGAGAGAGAGGAGAGAGAAGAGAGAGGAAAAGAGAGGGGAGGGGAGAGAGAGAAGAGAGAGAGAGAGAGAGAGAGAGAGAGAAGAGAGAGAGAGAGAGAGAGAGAGAGAGAGAGAGAGGGGAAGAGAGAGAGAAAGAGAGAGAGAGAGAGAGAGAGAGAGAGAGAGAGAGAGAGAGAGAGAGAGAGAGAGAGAGAGAGAGAGAGAGAGAGAGAGGAGAAGGAGAGAGAGAGGAGAGAGAGAGAGAGAGAGAGGAGAGAGAGAGAGAGAGAGAGAGAGAGGAGAGAGAGAGAGACGAGAGAGAAAGAGAAAGAGAAAGAGAGAGAGAGAAAAAAAAATAATATACAGACATATGAAAGGAAGGAAGGAGAAACAAATAATCCTCACACACACACACCACCTCATGGGTGAGAAGGTGGTCGAGTCGAGTTTGTGCATGAGTGGGCAGGTGTAGAGGAGCATCTGGCAGGTCTGTGCTTTGACACTACAGCAACTAATACTGGTATTCACACAGGAGCAATCACCATTGTTCAGTAGTCACTTAATCGGCGGCTGCTCTTTCTTGCATGCCGACACCATATGCTCGAGATCTGCGCCGCCGCCGTATTCGATGCGTACTTCACATAAAAGGGACCTGGAATTGAGCTGTTTAGTCGACTGAAATCTCAATGGCATTTAATTGACAAATCAATATTTGATCCTCTTGATAGTGACGAAGGTGGTGATGGTTGTCTGGATTCATCAGAGAAAACCTGGCTTGCATCTTGCCAAGCTGTTGAAATGAGCAATCTGCGACAGCATCTGGATGATATCCAACCCCGTGATGACTACAAAGAGTTTGCGCAACTCACACTTCAGTTACTTGGAGAAAAATTGGATGTGGGCACCGGCTTTTCTCGCAATGGGGCTTATCACAGAGCCCGGTGGGATGGCAAAGGGCATCTATTGCCTCAAAATATTTGAAAATAATTCGCCGTCAGGAGTGTGCTCCCAGAAGCATGAGATGCGTTCATTAAGGCGAATCTGTTTGTTCGTTGCTAACGGTCTATGCAAGTTCTGGTTTGCAGCGCCTCTAACGGACCAGTTACTCTACCAAATGGACTTGTGATGCTACAAAACTGATCGAGAAGAAAATTCACTTCTGTTGACAAGAAAATAGGGTATCGTTGAAAAGAAAATGAGAATGCACTTGTTGGTACCTCAGTTGAAGATCTTGCTGATCTGACCTTTGTTCCGTGAGATGTCAGGTGATGGAAGACAAGGAAAGCCATTGTCAGTGCTCTGCAGAAGGAACCCACTCCAGGAGACCTTTCGCCGGCCTGCTCCAAATCGGATTTCTACAGTGCAGAGGAACCTTTCGATTGCGCAGGTTGTCACGCGGCGCTCTCTCAACCTCTTTCAACGACTTCGTCTGCCACAAGAGTTCCTGTCTGTAGAAGTAAAACACCTTGGATTGAACGTGCTGACTACAAATGCCACACGCAAAAATCCGTTCGGCACTGAAGGGTTGGCAACGACTGTGCCAAACGTACAGTCAGATTTCTACTGACTTCAACGCAAGTACTCACCAAGAGTGACGAGCAGCGCCAGCTTCTCTAAAAGGTTCGGATCTGAAAATGGCAACAGCGGAAGCTTCTACCGACAAGTGCCACAAAGGAAACAACTGATCCAAAGCCACAACAAACTGCAATCTGTGTAGCCCACAGCATACAGGACATTTGTCTGGTGATATTACAACTGAATGTTAAGTTTTTAGCGAAGTAACTAAAAAAGTTACAAATGGCCATAATAATTACTGATCCAGTCGCGTGTTGATATTGAAAATGTGTGTGGGAGACCACTTCCTTTTACTAAATTGTCCTGAATATTTTACTGAGTATTTTTTCAGCATTTTTTTTTTTTTTTTACCAGAGCAAATGAGAGGGTTATGCAATAAAAAAAAAAACTTTTCGGGCCACCAAATGTAGTATATATTATATTATATATAGATAGAGATATATATATAGATGTATATATATAGATGAGATATATATAGATAAATATATATACTATATAGATATATTATATATATATATATAAGTATAATATATATATATAAGATATATATATATAGATATATAGATATATATATAATATAGATATATATATATATATATATTACATAGTAGAGATAGAAATATATATGTAGGGACATAATAATATATAGTAAAAAGATGATATATATATATAGTTTAATATCGTATATATTATATATATATAGATAGTATATAGGACATATATATAGTACATATATATAGTATATATATTATATATA
>JACEEZ010020250.1:212500-220000 GCA_016584305.1 Chionoecetes opilio
ACTTCCACTGACGCCTTCTTGCCTGAGCATCGTCCTCCGCACGTGGCGCTTTTGCAGCCACACTTGACCAGTTCGCTGCAGGCCTGAGATGCTACAGGCAGGTTTGGGACCACACAGGACGCCAGTGTCTTCGTTTTTGCACTCCTCTAGAGTTCCATCCAAAGCACTCTGGGGTTGGAGGCCTTCTGCCTCACATTGATCACTGCTGGTTGTTGCCCAGATTCTAGGCCTTGGGTAGGAACTGCGCGCAGTCTGTGTGTTGACTGCAGAATGGCTCCTTCTTGGCGTTGGGGGAATCTTTTTTCCATTGGCCCTGTTCTTCTGTGAGAAGAGTTCCTCGTGCCTCGTTTCACAGAGTCCAAGTTGCTCGTCTTATTGTAGATGATCACGGTTGAAGCGGCTCGAGCAAACTGGGAATTGGCTTGCAGTTCAATGTCAAAGTCATGTAGGGTGATCCTGAATCGTTGTTGTTGAAGGCTCCGTCACCTCCACGTAGGCATTCCAAGCCCTCCCATGCTGATTTCTTCCCCTGTTTGCCGAAGAAAGCGGAAGTTGTGCGCAGCCCGTTGGAAACTGTGGAACATAGGGCAATCGCCGTTCGACCTATTCTTTTCACAGAGCATGGCATATGGCATTGATATCCAGGTTACATGAAGTTCTTCCAGTTCAAATGCTACCCAGGGATGATGGCTGCAATCTGATGTGGCTGGTCAGGGAATGGGTACTTCCTTTACAGTATGGCAACGACGTCTGTGGTCGACAGTGCGTAAAACAGTTGGTGCAAAAATCCCTTGTCTCCAGCGCCAATCTTTCAGCCGTGAAAAAAAAAAAAACCAAAACAAACAACCTTTGTATCGGCCTTCTTCGTGGTCACATCGTTGGCATGGAGTGGTCTGTGACCCCTCTGATTACATTTGTGCCTGATGTTATGAAGACCCCCTTTCCGTGTTATGGCCAGTCACTGGAGCCGACTTTGTCTGAAAGGAACTGGAAAAGGAAAAGCTCTCCTTGTTTGTGGGATCCCGGAGGAAAAGGTCGGGCCAGTTGCTGGGCACCTTCGTTGGACCACCGACCCTTTCTTGTACACCTTTTCCCCCTTTTTCTCTCTAGTTGACTCCTGATATGCTGGGCAATGTAGCTGTCCAAGACCACATCCGACTCTTCTGCAGGATTCAAGAAGCTTCAGTATGTGGGGGATTAAGACCTCATTAGCGTAGTCAGTTGAATGTGGTAACATTAGTAGAGGAAGCAGATACACCACAGCAGCACCGTTCGAGTATTCTTGCATCCAGAAACGGCGGGGGTTCCTTCTGAGGTTTTGGGTTTCTTTCCAAAGGGATACCAATGAGGTCTGACTTCTTTTCATTTGGCGCCGTGTTTCCTCTTTCAGATAGAGAAGGGGGGGGTGCGGATGATTTTCTGTTGGAAGACGGTTCCCATATCTGTACCCCTGTTCTAGAGCAAAACTAAGTACAGACGAGAGAAGAGGGACACATCATCTTCAACAGGGAAACACCACTGACTGCTTCCTCTTCCCACATTGGATGATGATCTGAAGAAAGGCACAAGAGTTCCTCTTCACAGGGCTCATGGATGGACTGCCTTCGTTCAGTGATGATAGCCTCGTTGTAGCTGTCGTACTGAGCCGTCCCATTCTTCTATGGTTGCCACAGTGTTGGCCACAGAATTTCTCCAAATCACACCGCGCGTTGTCGGTGCAATCAGCTCGCTTCCTTCCGTAGGAACGGGTTGCTCATCTCTGTGGGATAACTGGAAATAAGCGCCCAGTGTTGCTGTGAAAATGTCTTTCTGCGCAGGACAGACCTTCTTCCGTGGTGCTGGCGTTTTCTTTGAGATGGCAGTGTACTCCCGCTCAAACTCAGTGAGAAGCGTGCCTGCTCAGGTCGGCGATTCATCCACTTCTTGAAGGCTGTTGGGTTTTCAGTCAGGCAGCCGGAAGGCTCATCCAGGGCCCTCACAAAGCTCATTTATTTCGGTTCATGGGCTTGGTCGATCGGAAGCTGGAGAACCTTCTGGGCTGATCTCTGAACAAACCCAGTTGCCTCTGATAATAAGCTCCTCTTCGATTGTTTGGGAATAGTAGGTGAGGCTCTCCATGTCGCGGATATGGGGATCGGATGGCATAATGATGGTGGTCAAGGTTGCGAAGAACCAAGAACCATGGTGCAAGGGCTTTCATAGACTCGACAACAGGGGAGGGAAAGTCTCTTCTCTGTGAGCGCCGAACGAAGGTGAGTCCCAGGAGCTCAATCCTCAGGATTAGTGTCCCATATCGAAAGGTTGGATCTTCATGGACCAGCTTTGTTTCCAGTCCTATTCTGTTGCAAATCTTTTTCCCAGATTGCTGACACCAGCAGCGCTCTTCATGTAGGCATCATGTATGCAGCTTCGGAGAGTGCCAGGAGCGCTGGATTGGTAGGGCATGCCGGTTCTCGTCAGTGGTGTGATGCCTTCAGGAAGGAGTCAAGCTGTGCCAGCAGAGGCATATGCCCGCCTGGTTTATCTGGTTTTTATTGCTGTCGCCCATCCGATCCGTATAGGTAGTCTCCAAGTGTCTTCCACACCGCCATCTCCAGGTGGATTAGTCGCCGCCGACAGAACCCCCCCGAACATGGAACAACATATGGTCTTCACCGTGTGTGGTGGGCTAGTGCCACTGGAATGAACTTGGCAGCGCCATCAGCGTGCACAAGCACCATTGCTATATTGGAATTACTGTCCAGGGTTCAGGAACTGTGTAGATTCGGCGGATGACATCCATTCCAGCTTGATCATTGCAGGTGTTGTCTTCTGCCTTCTCATGAAGAGAGCAGAAGTGAGGATGGCAGCTTCTACTTCTTGAGCAGACTGTTTTGCAACGAGGCAGGTAGGCGGACCAGGCTATACATCGCCCTTGAATCACATCTCTTTGTCCAAGAGATGAATGGCGTGTTCAGCCATTTCTTTTCTGTTGTTAGCATGCCTTTTCAGGTAGCCATGTTACAGCTGTGATGTCACGGGTTGTCTATTCTTGGGCACAAGGGCCCACGACGCCTTTGGAAGGCCACAGATGTAACATTTGTAAAGCAGCTGTGGCAGCTGGGGGCCTTTGCCCCTCTGACATCAATGCATTCCTTCTTGGATCTTTCCCCTATTCGCATGCAGTTGGCGATTGAAGAGACTTATCCCTGTTCCAGGAAGGAACCTTTGCGGTTGGCTTGAGGGTTTGTAACTAAGGTTGTCTAGGCTCCCAAGGTGAAGAGAACCTGGCGGAGAGTGGACCGGACATACTACACCTTTCATCTTCAATGTTTCACAGACGGCAGTGCGCGATTCATTCTCCCACTTGCAGACCCTGGCATAACTGACCACTGATGCCAAGTCATTACATCTTTGTGAACCCATCTGTTTGGACCTTGTATGTGTGTGTGTGCACATTGAAGGGCCGATGTACAGAGGATAGGGGTGGTCACAGTCGGATGAATGACGTGATTCTGCCAACTTGGGGCCACTTGTGGGCCCTTGGGGCTTCTCTGCGACACGCTTCTTGGTCTTCTTGCAGTTGTAAAGGATGACTGCTGACGCTGTGAGACAGGCCTGGGAATCCACTGTGTCCTGGTCTTTCAGACAGCGCCTTTCATCAGCATGTTATCAGGGATTGAGTTAGGGTCGGGGACAGTCTTTCTGCGGCAGTCACTGGGGAACAGGCACCCCCATCAAAGTTGAAACCCGCTTGAGCTCGAAGATTTTGATTTCGTACACCCTCGGCAGCTTTCTGCCAAAAATCAGGAGCATCTCCCTCAAAGTCAGTTTGAACGCTTTTGCTGCAGAATTCCCTGCATTCCTTTGCTTCAAATACGAGATCACTTACTTCCCGTCACACTTTGCTCTTGGCCCGTGGGGGAAGTTATTCAAAACTTGCTCCTTGAAACGGCCCTGCTTGAATTTCACTAGTAATACAAAGTCCTTGCGAGGCAGTTGTGACGTTAGAGGGGCCTCATGAGGCCAACTTGAAGCAAAATGTACCTTAGTCTATATCGTTTTCAATGTTTGTGAGGAGTTTGCGGAAAGCTATTGCTTTGGCAATTATTCACATTCGCAGGTTCATCCTTGGAAGTTATCTTTGCCCACTAGAGCCCGATTGGCGATTCCGAAGACCAACGAGGCAAGCGACGATACTTTGCTTCCAGTGCAATAAGGTAACCGGCTCCTTCAATCCTGTCCAGCAACTCTGGTCTCTTTGCAGACGCTGGCCATAAACCTGGACGTTATCATCTGCGCCTTAGAGTTTCATAAATTCATGCAGAGTCCGTCTTGCTTAGTGCAAAATATGCAGATGGTCATTCGAACGATTGGCGAGGGCGCCCGGCGCCCCTGCTTCAGTAGTGCCACTTTCAGGGGGTAACATCTCTATCGACTTTCTTGCTCTTTCTCACTCTGTTTGAACTTGAACTGTGGAATGACGGATTTGTGCCCTGTGCACGATTCTGATGAGGTCATCCACAGTGATATCACTGCCGAAATGCAGCGGCCCGGCAACGAGTTCCAGTTCTCTGAAGTGAAGCCACATTTTTTTAGGAATTATTGCATAGGCCGCCGGTGCTGATGTGTATGCTCCACGTGCATTTCAAGGGGCCTTCCTAGCGCAGGGATTCAGTGTAGTTTGTTGGCCAAATTATGACTGTGTGTCCATTCATCTTCATGAAGTCTTGCTCTTCAAACCTGACAACACAAGGAAAAACAATATAAGGCAAATTGCAACATATAGCAGATATGATTACACCATATAGCAGATTAATATAAATATGCATGTAATTAAATAAAAAATCTAAATGTCCATTGTGCATGCATCTTGCTGTTTCGGACGTTTGGCCGCCGGTCCTAGAATTGAAGCTTAGCTGCTTGAGGAAATGCACCCGAGACACCTAATTTTCAAATATTGTTTTAAAATACTTCTAGATGTTCGATTTTAAAAACAATTACACCAAAATGATCGGAAAAGACTCCATTTCTCATTTCTGCAATGAAAAAACATTTTTTCCCAAAAACTAAAAAAAAAAAATTCCCAAAATTTTCAAAAAAAAAATTCACATATAATGAAAAATTTCAAATAACAGTGGTCCTACCGCTTGGCGCCGGTTATAGAATCATAGCTGGGACCCTGAAGATTGCGTGATAAAATTTTGGTGCTTTTATCCGGCATGTCCCCATCCACTACCTAAGCTGCCCCACTATTAGGCTTTCTGAGCATAAAGGTGTTTCTGCACGTACTGGTCGACCCATTTCTTCACCTTCGCAATCTGCAATCCGCTCACACTCACATGATTTAGATCACCCTTTTTCTATGAATGACTTTAGTATCCTATCCAAGGCACACTACCCTAGTGGCACTAAATTATTAGAATCCATACACATCAAGCATCTGTCCCCTGATCTTAATAACCAAGTCACTTCACACCAACTACATATACTCAAATGACTATCACTGTTTCGATTGCCCGACTCTCGGTTCGATCGCCCCACACAAGCTGAAATGTTACCCACGAAACTAGTGTTCATTCAGTTCTCTACCAACTCAGACAGCATATACACCAAGGTCCGTTAAGTACAAATTATATTTTATTTATTAGTTAGTAATTTTAGATAATATAGGAATATTTTATTGTTCTTAAGAAAACATTTTTTAGATGTTCGCTTTTTAGCATTGCAATATATTAAATTTTAACTATTTTTAGCCTGAAGATGCCAAGTGCCTTTGGCGAAACGTTGCGCATAAACAACCCCAAGTATGACGAGTGTCTTTGTCACCCTGAAATATCAAGATGTACTACCAACTAAGAAAATCACTATATATATATATATATATACATTATATATATATATATATATATATATACATTATATATAATATATATATATATATATATATATATATATATATATATATATATATATATATATATATATATTATATATATATATATATATTATATATATAAATATATTATATATATAATATATATATATATATATATATATATATAATATATATATATATATATATATATATCTATATATATATATATATATATATATATATATATATATATATATATATATATATATATATAATTATATATATATATATATATATATATATATATATATATATTTATATATATATATATATATGTATATATATATATATATATTATAATATGTATATATATATTATATATATATATATATATATATATATATATATATTAATTATCTCTACCACTGTGCTTAGCGTTTTCTTTAATGTTAAGCCATCTAGGCTGCAGAAAATTATAGTATAGCCTAGCCGCCAAAGCCGACCCCTCGGGCGACTTCCTTGCTAGCTTTCGAGGGCATGGTGCCTTAGGCCCACACCTGTGTTTGGTGGGCCTTAGACCACCAAACACAGACTCTCCAGATAGCCCCTTCTAGCTTTCTGAAATCATGGATGTAGAAATGTATGTATTAACGCCGACCTATTCACATCAACCCCCACTCATTCACTCACCCATTACCCACCACCCCCCACCCATTCACTCACCCAGTATCCATCATCACACACTCATTCACTCACCCATTACCCATCACCCCCCATCTATTCCCTCACCCATCACCCATCACCCCCCACCCATTCACTCACCCATCACCCCACACCCATTACCCATCACCCCACCCATTTACTCACCCATTACCCATCACCCTACATGAAGGTTTTCCTCAATTCTCGCAACCCACTTTTTTTTCACAATTCTCGCTAATAGGCTGCTAAAAAAAAAAAAAAAAAATTGGATCATCTCATAAATGAGCTTAAAACCTTCCCCTGCTCAAGCCGGTTCCAAAAATGTGCCATATGAGGGGATTCCGCCACAGGGGTCGGCACCTGGAGCGGACACACACACACACACACACACACACACACACACCACACACACACACACACACACACACACACACATACACTTTCGCTTATATTGTTATGGATATGCTTTTTTGTTTTTATAGTGGTAGCACGCTCGGTTCACAACCGAGAAGTCCCGGGGTCGATCCCCGGGCGGAGCGAAGACAGATGGGCGGTCTTCTTAAGAAACCCGACCGCCTTTCCACCAAGCAGTGAATGGGTACCAGGTGTTAGCCGGGGGTTTGTGACCCGCCTACCAGGGTTATGGCTTCCACCAACACTAAGCACTAAGGATGAATGATAAGAAGTGTAGATATGGAGACGGGGCCATACGAGTGTAGCTCAGGCCCTGTAAAATATAACTACGTAGATGAATACATACACACACACACACACACACACACACACACCACACACACACACACACACACACACACACACACACACACACACACACACACACACACATACATACACACACACATACACAAATACACACTAATACTTATCATAATATAAGTTATTCAATTAATGTTACACATTTTCTATAATTTTTGTACCTT
>JACEEZ010020250.1:225000-247500 GCA_016584305.1 Chionoecetes opilio
ACGGAAATAAGGCCTGGAAATAAATTATTTTGGGTGGATTAGGTGTTTTGAAAGTACATTCAACATAATTAGACAAAAAATAAATGGGTCTGGACGATTACTTTAATCTAACCAAATCTAATCGCAACTTGAACCTTATATGACTGAAAACTTGCCTAACTTAACCACACCCTAGCTTGTAGCGACAATGGACTACGTTATATTATCAACCGACACCCACCAATATCTGGGTTATGATTAATTTCCGACGAAAAAGGTATTAAATGTTTTTTTTGTTGATGAGATTAAGTCATACCACACATCAAAATTATTGTATGAAAAGAGTGTCTTTAGGTTAAAAAAAATCATAGAATTTTAATCCCAGGAGAAATAGCGTTCAACATGAAATATCTTGATATCCTAAAGTGATAATTATAAATAAGAACGCCACCACTCTCCTGCGTGTGGCCACCATCTTTGAGGGCTTGGTGGGAAACCTCGGTTCTTGGGTGCGGGAGACAAATCTGATTCATGGCTCCCAGATTTCACCAAAAACATATTAATGCCCTTATTGGTTGCACTCTTCTCATGAGAGTACATGTTTACTATATGTTTCTGATTGTTGTAATTGATATTTGAAAGTCCTTTTATGTCAGATTCAAGCTAGTAGAGTAATTTTCTTGGAGTCCGTGACCATTTTCTTCCTACCTTTTTTTCTCAATGGATTTGATAACCTGGACCATTTCAAGAAAAAATAGCTCCTATGCCCCTCTCGGAAATGACGGCTAACTTTTCTAGAGCACAATATTGAAAATGGCCGCCGCCGACATCTTCAAAAACATGAAATGTTATATCTATGGCATCAGATGAGTTAGAAAGACGAATGAGGTGTCATTTTTTACTAATTCTGACATTACAAAGCCACTGGAATGGTTATCGTACAGTTTAGGGATCATTTTGACCTCTAATTCCAGGATGGCCACTGTCCGCCATCCTGAAAAACATGAAATGTAATATCTTCGGCACAAGATAAGCTAGATGGATATGTGAGGTGTTATTTTCCACTTATTTTAGCATGACACTACTACATTTTAAACTGCATGATAACTGTACATACTAATCTGCCACTTCACTATCACTACATGATTCACTGTATGAGCCACTATCAGATCACTGTCCTCACTCTCGCTGCTATCATCACTGATGTTCTCTGTCTGTGGATTTGCAGGTAGCAGGTAGTGGTATGGATGGGGGAAATGGCGGCTTGGTTGAACGGACAGGCAGACATAAGCCATTTACAAGATGCCACACATGACCAATCGGTGATGGGTGAATTTGGAGCTGGTAATGCTTTTGCATATATGCAGCATAGTTTGCACGCTCCAAGTGTGGATGGTGACTGTCCAAGTCAGGCACAAGTCGGATGGTGCTTTTTTTCTTCTGAGCTCTCCACTTCGCTGCCCTCGCATCTCCAATAGTCTTGCTTTTGGTATCACCATAGACATATTGAATGACATAAGGCATGGGAAGTCAGCTTACTCTTGCGTAACGTTAATCGAGATTTCCTTTACTTTAGAGCAAATTTAAACTAAATTAAGAGCACCAGCACCAGCACCAGTCATGAGCAGCAATTACATATTGAGCACAAGTATTTGCCTTCTTTTGCCATGATATCACTACAGTTACAAGTATATGGTAATTTGAAAAAGATAAAATGCTACAGCTACATACAGAAAAATATTTTGTGCGTGGTAGTTTGTTTAAATGTAAATATTCTAAACGTGAAGAACCAAGCTTCTCACACGTATTTCAAAAGCCTCTATTTCCACAAAGCATTACACAAATTATTCACTCTGGGGACCAACACAATGGTAAAATTAAAAACAAACCACTCTATCTATATTTCTATCCATAGCCTGAGGTTTGGCTGGGCAAGACTACGTGGTATACTGCTACTGTTGGACTGGAACGTCATTATTCACACCTGTACAAGTGTAATTTTCCTTTTCTTCATTGCTTAGTCATTGGTGAAAACATGCACTGGGTATATAATTTCATCAGATCATTAAAAAATTCTTGAAAAAGCTAACATATGTCATGTTATTGGTACTCCATGCTATTATCATATACCTCAAGTGCCTACACTGCATTAATATAACATTGTCATACCTTGTGATACCCTTCTCATACAATATCAGAGGTGTTCTCTGTGTGTACGACTATAAAACGGGATGATAAGTGAGCCGCGTCTACCAAGATTGAGGTGATCACATGCATCTACCCTGTTTTAGTTATTTTTCACCATTTTTTTTCATCCTTAGTGCCCACACTGCATCAAAACAACATTGTCTTGCCACACACACACATCAGAAATAGCGAGAGACGACGGGCAGCATGTTCAGGTCAAATGGTGTCTGTAGCCATGTACAGCTGTAAGGTGTTTTGTTTCCATTACATCCGAAGAGGCGACGGTGCAGCCATCTCACCGTTTGTTTATACAAATCGCCGGGATCGCACCCTGCTATTGGCGATCACTTTCCTCTTTTCTCTAGCTTCCTTGGGAATGACTGTTATATCGTTACTCAACTCGGTGAATCAACTCCATGTTGGGTAGTTCAAGCCTCTTTTTAAAATATGTATGCGATAAACTGTACATAGATTTCATCTGAATTTCCTCTAGGCAAACTATTTATAAACATAATTTCAATATGATCCTCTTGCAAATAGCAACGTTTTATCAATTTGTTAGCTATCTTCTCAATAACATAGAGATCATCGGTGAATTTTGGGATCAGCCATATATTATATTCATCTTACCACATACCTACTTACTACTTTGGTTCTCTAAGGCCGTACCTACAAATAAAAGAAACTCCAAAACCTTTAGCGAGGTATCTTACATATATTTGAAAAGCTAGTAAAATATATTTATTTATTTATTTAATATCTACTGTACATTGCTCTTTTTACGGCATTTTATTGAACCAATATTAGTCTTAAAGCACCGACCGATGCACTGGTTGCTCTACTTTGAGTACGTAATTACAAGACTGAGAGAACTGTCGAAAAATCGGCATAGCTAGAGTTTCGAAACCCAAGAGAGAGAGAGAAGAAGAGGGAGAAAGAGAGATACCAAAAAAAAATGGAAAATGAGAGAGTGAGAGAGAGAAGCGAGAGATAGAGATAATAGTGAGAAAGAGTTGGAGAAAGAGAGAGTTGGAGAAAGAAAAAATGAGAGAGAGGGAAAGATAGAGAGAAAGATAAAAAGAGAGAAAATGAAAGAGAGAGAAAGAGAGAGAGAGACAGAGAAAGAGAGAGAGAAAATGATATATTAGTATATTATAATTCCTTGGTTTCTCAGAAAAGGAGCGCCGTTTTACGGTGGCTTCCAGGAGCTGATGCAACGCTTGGAAGACGCCGGGATTATAAGTCAGTGGATGGAGGAGGTAATAACCCAACATGTAAGAGAGGAAAAAGCAGTGGCACGGCAAAACCAAAACATCAAACTGGGATACAAAGACAATGTAAGTATCTCTCTCTCTCTCTCTCTCTCTCTCTCTCTCTCTCTCTCTCTCCTCTCTCTCTCTCTCTCTCTCTCTCTCTCTCTCTCTCTCTCTCTCTCTCTCTCTCTCTCTCTCTCTCTCTCTCTCTCTCTCTCTTTATATTTTATTATTTATTGTTTGATTTATTTATTGTTTGATTTATTTAGCTTTCAATAGTTGTTGCACATGACCACATTTGGCTTATAAGTTAACCAGGTAAGACATTAAGTGTTCAGAAGCTAATGATGTCCTCTGTCCCAAAGACTATCTAAAAGCTATGCCTTATATTATATCAGAATATGTTCACAGTATTTACAATTGAACAGGCTAAAAGTCACTGTCTGTCACAGGCAATCATCACACGCATTTTGCATGTCAACGTGAACACACCACGCCTCACGGAGCACTTAGGCGGGTGTGTGTGGCACCATCTGTGGGCCGCCACCATCACCCGCTGGGTGTTCAAGGCCCTGACGTCCACCTCAGCCGTGAAGCCGTTCCACAATGTTGATGTGGTCCAGGTAAATGCCCACTGGCGCGTCGTGGTGTGGATCCTCGGGTTTTCGAGGAGGAGATCGCTTGACACTACCGTTCTCGTAGCACGCTCTGTCCTCCTCCACGGGACCCGAAGTCATACTGTTGCGCTCCCCCCTTATAGCTTGATGTTAACTCGAAGGGCTCCACAAACCTGGCTATTACGCTGCCACCACCCACAATTAGTGGGAAAAAAAATTAAAGATTTAGAGAATATATAAGGATAACTGTGACTTAATAAACGACTCGTTAACAGGGTTTCTGTATAACTACCACTGTGTTGATACCAGTATTCACATCCCCACTCTAAGGTTTCACCAAAATCACTAAACAATAATAATACCCGAAACGACTCGATTCTCACTCGGGCTTAACATAATCCCAAAAGTTCCTAACCACCGTCCCTAGATAATGTACCTATCTACACACAAACACTCGCGAAGAATCATAGCCTTAGCTCTATATACTGGTGTATCAGCGGGTCATCCACTCAGCACAGCTCAGCAACACACAACCACCATCAGCACACACGTGGGTCCCTCAGGGGTTAAACCACCCACTCAGCTCAGCTCAGCTTACTCAGCTCAGCTCAGCTCCAGACCCTGAATACACATAACCCAATGAATATATAATATCCAATACATAACTAATCAATGCCCTATACATCCTTATAAGTACACCGCCCCACACATACCTTCGAAAAGGGTTGTAAGACAGGACTCTCCGAGCGTGTGTTCGCGACAAGGGCTGGCCAGAAAGAGAGCTATATATGTATTACTTTACTCTCACCACTCAATGTAAACTTTTCGTCAATCGTGAGTCACAGGATTAACCCATTTCCTCGCATTACTTCTCCCCCCCCCCCCAAAAAAAAATCTTTTGTTCCTCAGTCCTTCATCACACATCCTACCAGATATTTAGCTAAGTATAACAAGAAAATAGTAACATATATACAACAACATCTCATGACTCCTCTCCTTTTAAATTCACATCTATAGGGTCTTCTATCAACCCACAAACAAAATACTTAAGTTGGACATTACAATTCTCAAATGAACTATAAAAAACAATAAATAAGTGGTAATGCGTGCTTAATTTCTTCACCACCCTCACCAAGAGCAGATTTAACCAGTTTGGGGATACATAATCAATGTAATGACTTTACTCCACCTTCTCACTTCATCTCTTATTTACATAGGCCGAAGCCATATAGAGTCGCGACTGGACTCATCCCTCTAGTCTGTAATGGTTATTCCTTTACCCCACTAAACCTAGGCATAGCCACGTAGGGAGAAATCACGACTGGAATTTCTCCATACCCTTCCGTAACTTGGGATAAGGCTCACCTCCTTATTGAGGCATACACTCCTGCGTCAATCACCCAACGAGCAAAGCTCAGAGCTAAGTACATCCTCGGGTCTAACGACATCCTTTGCGGGTCTAGTGTATAGTGTAATCTATGTACACCCTCTAAAGTAATCATTCTCCTAACCTTTACAGTTTGGTCTAGGGGACTCTCATCAAACTACCTCTTTCTCTAGAGGTGACTTTTACCATCTGTCATTAACATTCCTCTACGTATCTCCTTACTGGCCTCCTCTCTCTAGGTGGTGGTTGTTCAAGTTCTTCCTCAACTGTTACTACTTCTGCTGGCTCCAACAGCCAGCCATCTTGTCCTATATATTGCTTAATTTGTTCGGCCGCTCTCTGTACACGTACACCGTCAAATATATTTTCTAACACATATGCATCACCATCTCTCAATACTTCCACTATTTTGTACGGTCCCAACCACTTAACCGAGAGTTTTGTGTTGGTGCCCGGCTCAAAGCGTTCTCTTTTCACCCACGCCAATTCGTCTTTCTCCAACCTCTCGTTTTTCCTTTTCACATTAGCTTTCTCCCGCCATTTTCTACCTCTTTCCAAATTTGTTCTCTTGATGATTTCGTGTGCCACTTCTGTTTCCTCCTCTAAATCAATTTGTGGTAACTTCACACTAATCAACCTTGGAGCGTATCGGGAAAAGAAAGTATAGAAAGGTTGGGTACCCATTGTTTCATGCACTACACTATTCAGCACTCTTTGGGTTTCTAAGAGATAACTGGGCCATCTATTGGGATAACCCTTGCACAGGTTTGAGATAATTGTTTTCATCGTTCGGTGCATCCTTTCAGAGATACTATTACCTTGTGGATGATAAGGCATGGTGTATCCTAACTGTATTTCACATGAATCACACAATTCTTTAAATTGCTGAGACGTAAATTCCTTAGCGTTATCTAACAACAATGTATGTGGTGCTCCAAATACATTAATATATTCCCTAAAATTCTTACATACTTCCTCGGTCATCCTAGTTCTTAATTTATAAAACACAGTAAACCTACTATAATGATCTATTATAGTTAATACATAGCGGTATCCGTGGGCTCCCGTTCCCATGTCGGTTATGTCTATGCTTATCCTCTCTAGAGGTCTACTTACTGACGGTAATTCTTGCCATTGTTGTTGGACTCCACGACTACCTTTATGCTGTTGACAGGTTAAACAGTTCCTCACATATTCTCTCACATCCGTTTTCAAGTTGGGCCAATAAAAATATCCTTCTGCTTTACTTATTGACTTCCTCTGCCCTAAATGACCTGATTCCTTATTATCCTCTCCCTTATCTCTCAACAATAACTCAAGAGCCATTTTCGTTCTTGCCACTTCTTGTTCTAATATAATCATCCTATTTAACTGCTCGTATTGTTCTGGACTGTTATCGTATTTCTTGGGTGTCACTACTTCCTCCTTCCTAATCTCCAAACCCTCTGCTCCATTCTCCGAAAAATTAATCAAATCCTCCATCTTGGAGAGAAAAAAAAAAAATTATATGCTGACTATTACTAGGTCTAGTGTTGGGCTTTTTTTAAGGTGGCTATTACTGCCACGACAACCCGCAGAAGTTGCTTACTTGCCGGGGCGTCTATAAAGCCTCAACACTGACATACACTTATTATTTCTAAGGTGGGTAACCCGGGCCTTCTAAGGCCTGCACTGCAGCCCATGCCTGATAGTTGTGCATGATTACATTTACTAGTTTCTCATATATAAAGCTCCTGCCCGTCCTGTTAAAGTGCACTCCATCATGCGCTAAATCTTGTGCATATGGTTTGGCGTTAAAGCTTAATTTCCTATACTGAGTTAGTTTCTTGTTCAATTTGTTATTTATCGCTCTAGCTATTTTATCGTATGTTTCTTGCTCAACCCTCCTAGCGTAATGGTCTGTTATGATCCTGTGTTCTATCATGCAAATCCTTATCTCACAGCGGCACGATGCCTGTACGGCTTCTACTACCTTCCTAATATCTTCCACTATGTCTCCCACCTTACTGGCTTCTTTGATATCATTACTGCCTAACCATAGGATGACTAACTCAAATTCTTTCTGCAAGATTCCGTTCAATCTATGATCTGAAAAAAAAGTTCTAATCTTGCCTCCTGGCGCTCTATAAACATCTACTGTTACGTTAGGATCATCTACTTCCACGGTCTGAGGGACCTGACTATGACCAACTAGCGCTACCCTGTACATGAATGTGATCACTGGGCACTGGCACTTGAAAAATAAAAAGGAATTAGTTAGCATGTGGGTAAGGGGAAGCCTGAAATGAATCCCTAACCAGCTGCCACCAACTTGTAGCAACCCCCTTATAGCTTGATGTTAACTCGAAGGGCTCCACAAACCTGGCGATTACGCTGCCACCACCCACAATAAGTGGGAAAAAAAAATAAAGATTTAGAGAATATATGAGGATAACTGTGACTTAATAAACGACTCGTTAACAGGGTTTCTGTATAATTATCACTGTGTTGATACCAGTATTCACATCCCCACTCTAAGGTTTCACCAAAATAACTAAACAATAATAATACCCGTAACGACTCGATTCTCACTCGGGCTTAACATAATCCCAAAAGTTCCTAACCACCGTCCCTAGGTAATGTACCTATCTACACACAAACACTCGCGATGTATCATAGCCTTAGCTCTATATACTGGTGTATCAGCGGTTCATCCACTCAGCACAGCTCAGCAACACACAACCACCATCAGCACACACGTGGGTCCCTCAGGGGTTAAACCACCCACTCAGCTCAGCTCAGCTCACTCAGCAAAGCTCAGCTCCAGACCCTGAATACACATAGCCCAATGAATATATAATGTCCAATACATAACTAATCAATGCCCTATACATCCTTATAAGTACACCACCCCACACATACCTTCGAAAAGGGTTGTAAGACACGACTCTCCGAGCGTGTGTTCGCGACAAGGGCTGGCCAGAGAGAGAGAGCTCGTGTATTTTTCATTACCTCGCCTTCTTGCCGTGACGTCACTAGCAACTGCGGGTATAAAATATTACCGGAACCTATATCTAACTGATTAAGGACTGAGGAGTGAAGAAAAATTGTGAGCATTTAATTACTAGCTATATATGTATTACTTTACTCCCACCACTCAATGTAAACTTTTCGTCAATCGTGAGTCACAGGATTAACCCATTTTCTCGCATTACAATACGACGTGTGAAGAGTGTTGTATCTGAGCCTTGTGCAAAACTGTGAGGGCACCTACTCTCCTCCGGTGCTCCAGGCTGTCTTGTTGGAAGCGGGGATCGTCCAGCCACTGTCGCTGTTATTGTTAATAATGCAGCTGTCGTTGTTGTTGTTGTCACTGCTGCCGCGGTCGACGTCCCATCCACTGTTGGCCGTCGGTGAGATGTATGAGGCGCCCAGCACGCCTCTGCACCTTGTCCAGTAGTGACAGGTGACACTGAGGTGAGGGGAATATACTCCATGATGGGCCTCACTTGAGCCTTGTACAGTGTCGAGCAGATGCCTTATTCGGCGCAGGAGGGTCACCCTCAGGGAGGCTCTGCGTACCACGGTCTGCTGGTGGCGGTCAAAGTTTAGCCTGGAGTCAACCTCCACCCCTATGATGTTGATGGAGTTTTTGATGGCAAGGGTGTCGTCTCCAAATTTCAGCTTCCCCTAGAGCAGTCTGGCGTCCTCCCTTGAACGTAAAATGACCTTCTCGGCAGCAAACCTGACATGCCACCATCTTCCCCAGGCCATGATGTCACCAAGTTGACGGTTGGTGGTATCTATCACGTTCGCTGTCTCTTCTCTGGTGTAAGTGTGAGACACGGTGCAATCGTCAGCATAGACAGACGCCACGGTTGGGCTCTGGAGGAGGTCAGTGAAATAAATGTTCCTCAGGATTGGGCCCAGGACCGACCTCTGTGGACAGAGCCTCCACTGGGTATGTGGCTGACGTACTCCCATTCACTACCACTCTCAGACTCTGGCTGTGTAGGTAGCTCGAAAACAGCGCCAGTAGGTGCCCTTTGATGCCTAGCTGTACGAGCTTTGCCAGGAGGCCCGTCTGCCACACACAGTCGAATGCCCCGGCAATGTCCAGGGCAATTACCAGTGATGGGTGGCCGGAGTCCAGGGAGACGTGTCATGATTTGGAGAGCAGGATAAACAGGCTCGAGGCGGATTGTCCTGTCTAAAACCGTTTTGTCTTGGGGACATTAGGTGGTGCTCTTCTAGGTGGCGGGTCAGCTGCTCTGCAATGATCCTTTCCATGTCTTGATCCTGACAACTGACAGGAGCGAGATTGGACGATAGTTGGCTGGATCAGTCCTCTCTTTTTATCCTGTGTACGGGCGTGACACGGGCCTCCTTCCATAGGCTTGGCCAGGCGCTTGTTTGGAGGCACTGCTGAAAGATGTGCGTGAGTTGCCTTGTCAGCTCCTCTCCACAGTGCCTGAGCAGGAAGGGACTCACATAATCGGGCCCAGGCGCCTTTTTGGTGTTGACGGTGCGCAGGAGACGCGTCACGTTGTCACGGTGACACAGGTCCACGGTGTCCACCGGGTCCACGGTGATAACACTCTCGATGTTATCACCGGGCTGTCCAGGCTTAGGTGAGAACAGACGGGGGAGGCGAGGTGGCTGGTCCGGGTCCTCTGTTGTCATCTTCCGTCTGAAGTGTGTCACCAGGAGGTCTGCCTTCTCATGGTTTTTCTCCACCCAGTCTCTAGCTGGTGTTGTGATGGGCGGGATCCTCTCCTGGGTGGAGGTACCTTGCCACTCCTTCACCAAGGACCATTATTGCTTGGGTTCAACTTGGTTGGAGGCTACTTCCCTCCTTACATAATTTTCCCACCTGTTCCTGGCTCATGAAGCTTTCCTGGTCATGGCCTTACAGACTGGTGCAGGGCCTTGTTCCTCTGGGTGGGCGGGAATCCCACGTCCCTGAACCTCACGTCCTCCAACGTCCAGTTAGTCGGTGAGGAAGGCGAGGGGCGCTCCGCCATGCCATTGTGGGTGATAAAGTGCGCACAGCAGGACAGCACGTTTATCGGCGAGAAGAAGGCGAAAGAACATCGCTTCCAGACGAAGACAGGGACAGGCAGAAATTGAAGCTGCAGCCCTTCGCGATGGCAAACAGCTACACCACCTCCTTATCCGGTGCCCGATCATGCCTCTTCCAGTGACAATAGCCCGGGATTCTGTCACATGACGTCATACACTCGTCATTCAGGAATGTTTCGACGGCCACCACGATGTCAGCTCTGTTCCTGAGGAACAGTCCTCAGAGGGTGTGTGTGAGCTCGCCGACATTCGTCCTGAAGCCGCGAACATTGGCTGACAGGAGCTTGAGGCCAGCGTGTGCTATTCCTTGCTCTTAGCGACGGTGTGGGGAGGCGGCAGCAGCGTAGGGCAAAGGTGGATGAACCTGTGTATTGTGCTGTGATGGGTGGAGTGGGCTGGGATGGGGCGGAGTGGGGAGGAACGGGATTCGCTCAGTGAACAAGGTCCTGAAAAATCGTTCCTGCCTCGCCTCAGCCGCGCGAGTAAAGCAGTTGTCTGCAGTATAGCCAGAACGCAGACAATAATCACAGACGACGCTTCTCTTTTCTTCAGCCAAGTGTTTTCGGCAAAGGTCGTGAGTGTGCCCCCTTTTGCCGCAGAAGTCACAGACGATGGCGGTGCAGTGATGTCTGATGTGACTTCGCCGGAGACACCTTCCACAATGTGGCATTGGGTGTGGGTGGCGGCAGAGTATACTAATTTGTGGCAGCGCGTCTGTAGTTGCCGCCGCTGTTACTATTAGGACGCCTCACTCTATATGAAGGACTATTATTGTGGTTATCGAAGACGGGGGCGACTCTAGTGACAGAGTGGATGGGAGGAGAGCGATATTTCGTGGCTGCGTATCCCGTGGGGGGTTAGCGGGGGATCATATTTGGGAAGGTTGCCTGGGGCCTGGGTACCGCGGGCCAAGGAGTGAGAGGTGTTGACAAACTCGATATATCTGCCGACTGGAACCTGAGAGACTATATTGAGGAACTGGGGCTTTCCTGACTCCAACCACGCCTTCAGTTCAGGCTGGGCACCACAGGCTTCGCCCCAGTCAGAGTCAATCTTGCTGGGGAGTGCACTGGTTGCCTGGGTAACGAAAGGGGTGTCAGCGTGTAAGTCGGTGGAGGCGAGGCCGTCGACGGCCGACAGGGCGTTTGATAAGTCGGTGTGAAGGTTGATGACATTGTTTCTCTGCCTTTTGAAATGTGTACTCTCTGCTTTGAATGAAAACACTTCAGCTTAGACCTTAACAACGATCTGCACTAGTTCCTCAGTTGTAAGGGAGGCCAGCTCTGCTCTGATGATCTGGTCCTCCGAAAAAGGGAGGGCAGAAAGGGCGGGGGGGGGGGGGGGGGGGGAGGTTAGAGGCGACGACCTGGGTGGGGGCAGGTGGATCTGCCTACGGCTCGCGGTTGATAGGGCCGCGATGCTACAGGGAGGCCCTCAGCTGGGCAGCACTATCTCTCTCTCGTTCTCACACTCTCTCTCTCTCTCTCTCTCTCTCTCTCTCTCTCTCTCTCTCTCTCTCTCTCTCTCTCTCTCTCTCTCTCTCTCTCTCTCTCTCTCTCTCTCTCTCTCTCTCTCTCTCTCTCTCTCTCTCTCTCTCTCTCTTATTCCTTTTCTATGCTAGAAAGGTCACCGGTAAAGAACCATTATATAGATCAATCAATCATTGGGGGCACACGCCGGGGGGCGCGTCGCCTCGCCCACCCTACGACGCCACTCCCTGGGGTCACCACGCGGGAGTCCCCATGCAGGCTCCCTTCCCATATCAAGCAACTTTCGACAGGAAACATCAATTTGTCCCAGCCACGAGCCTAGTGGGCGCCCCCTTGGCCTCCTCCACGCCGGATTGTCTATTAAACCCCTGTCACATATACACGACTCAAGGGCCGAACGCGGCACGACTCAAGGTCGTAACGCAATTTTTCATGGATCGTCTCTGGATTCACCGACAAAGCGCGAACTCTTAGCGCAATCGTGAGCCACTGGGATGACTCGTCGTGCCTCACGAATTTTTTTATCGCGCGTGTTAAAAATTGTGGCCACCTCACGACTTGCCAAAAGTCGTGTCACAGTCGGGAGTGTCGTAGGTCGGTCGTGAAGCAGACTCAGATCAATCGGATGCATCGTGATGTGGTCATAGCGAGTCGTGATGCAGTCGCCGACAAATTAATATTACGACATAGTCACGACTGCGTCGCCGACCACGACCAGACCGTGCCAAGACCCCAAGACGATCATGTCACGCATTTTGATAGTCCATTCGGCAAATCGGAATCATGGCTCACGACCACGTAAAAACTGCAACAATACCACATAACGACCGAACTACGCCCGAGTTAAGACCGCGCAAAGAGCTCGCACAGAGGCTTGGCGGCAGACCTGGCGTAGGCGGCACTCTCAGCTGACATAGCAGGGTGAGCAATCTCTAGTTTTTGGCATTAGATGGGACACAGGAGATGGTGGTCCATGGTGATGCGCTGGGTGCCAGTGGCGGTCAGTTCTTGGGCGGTCGTGTCATGGTCGTGGCTGACAAAAATCCGTTATATATCTTATATGAAGACTCGTAGCTCCTGCGCCTCGCGTTCTTGTCGCACTCTTGTTGCGTCCTTAAGAACTTATCGACCGGTCGTGAGGCAGTCGTGACGCAGTCGTAACGCAGTCGTGAGCAGAGCAGACTCGGGGCCAGTCGAGAGGCGTGTTAGCCAACTAGGACACGACCTTGAATCGTGACGCGTTCGGCCCTTGAGTCGTGTATGTGTGACAGGAGCCTTACAGATACAACCCGATGAGAAGGATCGGTTTCAGGTTAGCGTGCAACATGCCCATACAGCTGACATTGGCGCTGATGGACTATAAAGGTAATAGGTATCGATTCAGTCTCACGGTGCAATCGCTGATTTGACACGTAATCATCTCAGCGATATTCCATGATTCTACGAGGACATTTATAACAAAAGGCCTCTTCAGTCGCTATTTAGTCTCACAACCATAGAGTAGGACAGGGATCACAAGCGACCTGAAGATCCGGATCTTTGTCTTCCTTTTTTTCGTGACCCGTCATCATTGTGGACTGCGCTACCAAGGTATGTAAAGCTTTCTAAGATCTCAATGTCCTCACAGCACGCACGAACATACTGTACTGTTTCATCTAGTAAGCCTCCAAACACCTGGGTCTTGGTCTCGAGCTTGAGGCTTTGCCTCCTCGTATAGCGCCTCGAGAGCCATCATCAGGACCTCCAGCGACTCAGCAAAAACTACTGCATCATCGACAAAAACAAGATCACTGATGTTAGTGTTGCCGAGGAATGCTCCACAATTACTTTGATCTACAACTTTGCCTAATACCCAGTCCATACAAGTGTTTAAAAGTGATGGGGCAAGGACGCACCCTTGCCTTACTCCTGTATTCACGGGAAAGAAGCTGGATACACCTCCCCCACACTTAACATCACTCTCAGTCCCAGAGTACCGACCAGTCATCAAACCAATAGTTCTTGCTGGAATCCCGCGAAATCGCAGAAGATCCCAGAGTGACTCACGATGCACTGAGTCAAACGCCTTCTTGAGATCAACATAGGTGGGAAGCATCCCTTGTCGAAACTCACGTCAGCGTTCCCCCAGGACGCGAAGAGCTAGGATACGGTCCGTTGTTGACATACCAGGCTTGAACCCAGAATGTTGAGGTCTCTGATGCATCAGCAAATGGTGCGGATCCGTATCAGCAATAGATGGGCAAGCACCTTGCCTGAAACGTTGAGCAGTGTAATACCGCGGTAATTCGAGAAAACTGGAACCCAAAATGCCAGGGGTCGCTGGCAGTTTTAACTCACTGTTTTGATAATAAGTTGGTCTACTGGAAAACAAAATATGGGCTTATTCCACTGCACTTAAAACACAAAAGTATAATATTAAGAAAGATTTTTTTCTATATGTATATTGTATAGAAGCCTGATTCTGTAAAACATTGTATATAACCAAATAACCAAGCAGGCTATAGTTGAGGAGGCGAGGTAAATGCTACTCTATGATATTATATAGTCAATAACGAATGTTTAGAAGTTATCTATACCTAGGCAGTCATATTTTCCTGTTATTATTGTGTATCAATCAGATAGAAAGCCTGGAAGTGCAATGAGTCGACGCGTGAAGTCGTAATGTTTTGATTCAATCTCCCCGCCACAATCTCCCCGCCCACCACTCCCCGCCGCGGCACGTCGCCTCCACAATTATAACCTACATTGTCGCAGCAACAAGCCGATTTCGGCATTCTTTATTCCTCGTTTTTCCAAGGCATTGCTTATTGTATTTTGACAAGCGTTTGCCAGACGCAGCAGTACTGTCTTAGAAAACAGTGTAAACATCGCCCAAATTTTACATGCCACAATATACATGTAAAAAATATATTAAGCTTTGCTACTCGAGGCGAGTAATTTGCATTAAATTGCTATTATAGAACGTTCCATCGTAATGCATGTCATCCATATAATTAGTAGAACAACAGAAGAACTATATCTTTTGGTATTCAGATGCGGTGCATCAATGTTTATCGCGAAATTAATTTATGAAAAATATTAGTCGCGGAGCCAAAACACAAGTAGACCAACCTTTGAGTTAAAACTGCCAGCGACCACTGGCATTTCTTGAGTTGCAGTTCATTGGAATTGTTGCAGTCCTGACGATCCCCTTTCCCATTCCAGATAGGGACGATCTGCCCCCTTTTCCAGTCAGGAGGAATGGTACCTGATTACAACACGGCAATCAGGACAGCATGCAGTCCGCAGATCATGGCCTCACCCCCTGCTTTGAGGAGCTCCGCACTGATTACGAGCGAGCGCGAAGCGCTCGAGAGTCCTCACTGGATACAGGATTTTTCTCACATCTAGTGGCCGACCCGACTCGACCCCACCCGACCGAGCGTCACACTTTTCAGAAGCTTATATCTTTGGAATCCCGCTTCCGATTGACAAGTGGTCTTCGCTATCTGATAGCCCCATTCAATCCCTATTCGCGCCTACAGACACATTTCCTTGCTATCGGGTTTCTACGGGCTCGCTCGTCCTTCGCCGATTAGGGCGTCTTACTGGTATTACAAACACCAGCTGCCTTTACACATCTCAACTTTGTTACAGACTCTCTGACTTCGGTAAGACAGGGTGCGGTTTGTCAATGGGAGGATTAGCAGCAACTGTCCGCAATTCAGTGGTGTGAAGCTGCTCCATTGGAGGATCCACCGTGAACAACTGCCCAAAGTACTAAGCCCAACGAGCCATCTGCCCATCCATGTCCAACACGAGGCGCCCATCTGCTGCTTGGTTAGCACTCGCTCGAGATGGAGACTTGGAACAGAGCTTCTTTAGGGCTCGGTAGGCGGGCCTGGCAGCGAGACTCTCCTCGATATTCTCTAGCGTTCCCGTCGAGACAAAACCACGCCTTGCCCTCGGGCGCTCCTCAATACACTCCAACTGAGCACATCAAACCGATTTGAGACTGCAACCGCATAATCATGGGCACATGTCAAGTCCTTCAGCTTCTCAAGATGAAACGCAGTATGGTTACCTCTTGACCATTCTTCTGGACTTGACATGAAACTTAAATGTAGTAACAACAAGTAGGTGATCAGCTGCAAAGAACTCAGCACTCTGGTAAATCCTGCTGTTCTGGAGGATCCTCCAACGAGTAGTAACGTGGATGTGTGTGTGATGTGTGGAGGTGTAACTCCTTACCTACCCCTCCGGTATTACTATAGCCGGCATTGTCCAGCGGTGCAGCTCTGGTCTCTGATACCAAGAACCTGCAATTCTCAACATTCTGGACCTCGTAAAATTCATAAGGAGATAACTGTTAATGTTTATGGTACAGGAGTCATGGGGACAAACACATAATTCATAGCAATCAGTCACAGTGCCACACTGCCAGCAGTAGCATTGAAGTTGCCCAAGACAATGAGTGTGTCCCAAGGAGGACACTGGTCTAATACATAGTCGAGTTTGGTGTAGAACAAAGCCTTCTCTTCAGTTTCACACACCTCGGTAGGAGCGTATACTGCAATAAGAGACATGACACTCAGAGTGTGTTTCATCCTCACCCGTATTAAGGGGAGCGTCACACGAATATTTCCGAAAAAATCGAAATATTCGAGAAAAAAAATGAACATGCGTTGTTGAACAATTGAGCAAGCTTGTGACAAAGTATTATAAAGAAATCAGAAAAAATGAAAGAGTTATGGCTGATTTTATCCCCCCACCTCTCCCCCGAAAAATATCCGTAAAGAAAATGTGTATGATATTCACTGGCATAGGCAAACTGGCACCTCTCAGTCCCTCTCTGTGTGACAGAGGGTCGTGTCAAGGCCTCAGTAGTGAGGGATTAGAGGAAGAAGCCGGGTGTCTCTGCTCGTCTCTCAGCCTTCCACCATTCCTGCTCCCTCCAGACCATTTACCATTTATTCAGCGCAGTGATTGATCTTCCTCACTCTCTCTACCTCCTCCACCACCCTGTCGAAGACATCAAGGCATAAAATGGCTCAGAGAGAGAGAATGCTGGCTGTAGTTCAGGAAACTGTCCATGCACGTCTGACAGCTAGCACCTTTTTGTGACTAGTACCTTTTGAAAAAGGGGTCCCCAGATACCAGGTGGAAGACTGAGAGACGAGTAGCGACACCCGGCTTCTCCCTCTACTACGTCATATAACACATCAAGAGTGATAGAGAGTATGGCTGAGAGAGTAAACAAACAAACCAGCATTTGCTTAGATTCACTGAACTTCGAGGTTTAAGGGGCGCGCGGTTTTTAAACCGCGCGCCTATTAAAACTTCGCGCCTTTAAACCTCTCTACTGGAAAATTTGCTTCTCTCAAATTTTCCTTTAATAACTTCGCCACTATTATACCGAATTTAATAAACAATATATCATTGGAAAGTATGAAGATGTGATTTTTTCATCTTTCCTTTTTTTTCTTCAATTTGGGTACATACATATAATAGCAAATACATTTCCGAGATCCAAAAAAACAAATAAAATAACAAACACTAAAGAAGAATGAAATTCAAAATTCTAAAAAAAAAAAAATCGTTTGGATATTTTTTAATGCATATTCGGTATTTTTTTCATCAGTGCAAGTCATTGGATGATAACCTTATTAAAGTAATCGTCCAGACCCATTTCTTTTTTGTCTAATTGTGTTGAATCAAAACACCTAATCCAACAAAAATAATTGATTTCCAGGCCTTATTTCCATTAAAACACGACTTTGGTAAAAAGCGCGCGGAATTTTTTTTTCCCTCCAACAGGGCTAGGAATGTTATTGATGACGTCAGAGGAGGAACGCTCCAATGTAAACATATGTCTGACACCTGTCGGCAAATGTTATGATGAGCGATTGTACTTCGGTGTCAGACAGTGAATCTGTCGCTGTGACAGATCTAGAGTACGATGCTCAATCTGAGACCGAAATAAATGACGCTGCTCGCGTATACTATGAGGAAAACGAACCTCAGACCAGAATACGAGGCGGACGAACAGATGTTAGCAGCAACAACAACCCCTTACACACAACAACCCCTTACACACAACAACCCCCTTACATACAACAACCTCTTACACATAACAACCCCCTTACACACAACAACCCCTTACACACAACAACCCCTTACACACAACAACCCCTTACACACAACAACCCTTTACACACAACCCCTTACACACAACAACCCCTTATACACACAACAACCCCTAACACACAACAACCCCTTACACACAACAACCCCCTACACACAACAACCCCTTACACACAACAACCCCTTACACACAACAACCCCTTACACACAACAACCCCTTACACACAACCCCTTACACACAACAACCCCTTATACACACAACAACCCCTTACAGTCTTACACACAACAACCCCTTACACACAACAACCCCTTACACACAGCAACCCCTTACACACAACAACCCCTTACACACAGCAACCCCTTACACACAACAAACTCTTACACACAACGGTGTATCCCCAATGCGGCCACGGGCCCCATGCGGCCACCTACGGCAATATAAGTAACTTTTAGGGGGTTATAGTGAGGTTAGGTTAGTAACTTTTAGGGGGTTATAATGAGGTTAGATTAGTAATTTTTAGGGGTTATAGTGAGGTTAGGTTAGTAACTGTTAGGGGTTATAGTGAGGTTAGGTTAGTAACTTTTAGGGGGTTATAGTGAGGTTAGGTTAGTAACTTTTATGGGTTATAGTGAGGTTAGGTTAGTAACTTTTAGGGGTTATAGTGAGGTTAGGTTATTAACTTTTAGGGGTTATAGTGAGGTTAGGTTAGTAACTTTTAGGGGGTTATAGTGAGGTTAGGTTAGTAACTTTTATGGGTTATAGTGAGGTTAGGTTAGTAACTTTTAGGGGGTTATAGTGAGGATAGGTTAGGTTAGGTTAGGTTAGGTTAGGTTAGTAGTTTTTAGGGGTTATAGTGAGGTTAGGCTTAGTAACTTATGACATATCTTATGTTTAACATATATTTATATATGTTAAACATAACGTACAATAAACATATACGTATAACAATAGTTTGCTCCGCGCGACTGTCCTCTATATATGTGGATCATACGGGCGGCCGCATGGGGAGGGCGGTCGCATAGGGTGGTGACCCACACAACAACACCTAACATACAACAACCCCTGACACACAACAACCCCTTACACACAACAACCCTTTACACACAACAACCCCTTACACACAACAACCCCTTACACACAACAACCCCTTACACACAACAACCCCTTACACACACAGCCCCTTACAGACAACAACCCCCTTACATACAACAACTCCGTACACACAACAACCCCTTACACACAACAACCTCTTACACACAACAACCCCTTACACACAGCAACCCCCTTACACACAACAATGGGTGATAGTGATGGTGGTGACACACAGCAACACAACAGCATCCGGTGAGTGTGTGTGTGAGTATGTGTGGTAAGTGTGTGTGTGTGTGTGTGTGTGTGTGTGTGTGTGTGGTGTGTGGTGTGTGTGTGTGTGTGTGTGTGTATGTGTGGTGAGTGTATCACTACAAATCCTTGCCAATTTCAACTTCCCGTTCCAATCTGCCCTAGTCCGCCGCACTAATCTTTTCAACACATTTAACGTTGTCGTATCAGTCGGAAACGTGTGTAAACTTCTCTCAAAAGGCACAGCTGTATGCTAGGAAAACCCGGAAAAAATATTATACCAATGAATTTGGTATCAAAAGAAGCGCAATTTTATGTAGATTAACATATCCAAAGTCCTCTCAAAGTGCGTTTAGACAAATTATTTTGCAGCTAGTTAAGTAACAGGGGGTATTTTGTCAATATTGCCCTAAATTACACAAATTTCTGAATAAAACCAGGTTGAAAAATCATTATAACTCCAAGATTCTTTAGCTTTTTAAGACGAAACTTTACATACATTAGATCTAATTGATTTCAAATAAGGCTTGGAAAGTTTTAATACCTATTGATGACGATATTTCTCTCTCTCTCGTCACAAAGAATTTCATCAAGAAGCAAACCATAAATATAAAGCACTCTGCACCAAGAAATGTCCCCTAAGTGCTCTGGAAATGGCTTTTCCAGATTCAATGTGTGTCACGGCATTTTCTCCATAAATTGTTTGCAAGCATTCAGTCAATCCAGAACCTTTCATTAGTGTCCCGATGCTACCGAGGAAACTCATTAAGCCCATATCTCACATTCACGAATCTGAACACGAATGAACACGATATAAAGTTTTTCCTTAAATCGTGTTAGAACGTATGAAGGTCGCGCACTCATTCGTGTTCATTCGTGTTAAGTCGTGGTCGGTCGCACGCGGTCGAATGGACGTCGCAGCTCGGCTTAAATCATGTTATACATTTTTGCAATGCAAAAATTTATAACACGCTTTAAGCCGAGCTGAAAAGTCGTGTTCAGTCGTATGAAGGTCGTATGAAGGACGTATGACAGTCGTCTTCAATCGTATGAAGATCGTGTTCAGTCGTATGAAGATCGTGTTCAGTCGCGTTCAGTCGTGTTGGGGAGCGTGGGAAGAAACTTATACGACCTTCATAAGTTTTAACACGATTCAACACGACTTTCATACGCTTTTCATACGACTCCCATACACCTGAACACGAAATCCATACGTTTGTCATACGACCGGAAGAAACCAACTTTATTTTCACAATTCTCGCTAATAGCCTGTTAAAAAAAAAAAGCAAAAAAGTGATCGGATCATCCCCAATATGGCCTTAAAACCTTCCACTGGTCAACCTGGTTCCAAAACTGTGCCATATAATGGGATTGCGCCACGGGGGCGGAACCTATAGCACACACACACACACACACACACACACACACACAGACATACACACCCACTTTCGCTTATATTATTATAGATAGATGACCCACGTTACCAAAATAAACAAAAATATGTCGTATGAAGGTCTTGCTCAGTCGTATGGAGATCGTGTTTATTTTTGTAGTCGTATGGACATCGTAATGATTCGTGTTTAATCGTATGGCGGTCGTGTTGATTCGTGTTAAGTCGTATGGGCGTCGTATGACAGTCGTGTTTGATCGTATGACAGTCGTATTGGGGTCGTGTTAAATGAGGTTAAATCGTGTTGTATCGTATGCAGATCTTATGACGGTCGTATGAAGGTCGTATGAGGGTCGTGTTTGGTTAAAAAATTAAAACCACAAGGTCGAGCACGAATTAACACGATTTTTCAACAATTCTTAAATCGTGTTCGCAATTTCTTAGATCCTGTATGTGAGATAGGGGCTTTAGAGTATGAAAACCTCCTAGTCGGCACAAGATACGGAGTGACTTGTCGGTTGTTATTTCGACTGCCTTGATCTAAAGTGGATGATCGAATGTAATACAAGGAGTTCCCATACTATGACGATTGCATAATTCAGTGACAAACAGAAGCGTTGAATACAGACATGTTTCATCAGATGGTTTCAGGTTGATTATTGGCAAAAGGGTGATTACAGATTTTCCAGGATACTCACTATCGCTATAAGTTTGCATGAATCCTGACCAGTTAGGTCTTGTCTCTGTTGGGAACACCTGGACAGTTTGCCAAAGAAGATCGATATTGTGCCCAAATTTAACAACTTCGGGTGTTTCTAGTTTACTCACATTCTTCAACACAATCTTGGAGAAAGTAGATTCGTTTGAGGCAAGATATGGAACAATCTTGATACCTTTGTTTTGAGTGATGGCTTTACTTTGTGTGAGTGGATGTCTCTTGATAGGGGGAGTTTGAGTTTGGATTCCATCCTTATTTGTTGACGCTGCCAGTATTCCCATACCATGAAATGTCCTTTTTGCCGTCCAATGTGCATATGTTGTGGTCCACATTATCTCCCACAAACTGCGTGAAAGTACCACAAGCAATAGAATGAAGGATTGTTGACGCATCCTCCTCTATTACTGCTGATTGCTTGAATCGCGTTACTTCGCTGTAACTTACACTAAAACCAAGTTTATTTAGTTCATCGATCAACCACTGTGACCCGAAGACATCAGCTTCGACAGCAAGACCAAATAACATTGGAGGAATAAAGGATCTTGGTCTTACAGCATACGTAATGGCTTGACCGATACTTTGCTGCTTGAGTTCATCTTTCACTAGAACCTCCAGTAGCAACTTCAAGCCTGCTGGCACCATTCGTTGTGAAAAAATATCCTTCTGTAAAGGATAAACAGCTGTGCTATACGCATGTTCTCGAATCACAGCCATTATCAATTTTGCTGCTGTTTTTATGATGCGATGAGCTTCTTCACTTCTATCTTCTCTTTTTGACTCATACCATTTGTTGTTGATGATATATTCTGCCATATTTCGAAAACAAACAATATTGGAACGCCCATTGACTTCTGCAAACACCAAAGAGTCCTTATATTTATCCTCTAGTTTTTGTTTCAACCTTCTTTTCCCCGTATACTTCTTCCCCATCCGCCAGTTCTCTCATTTTATCA
>JACEEZ010020250.1:252500-260000 GCA_016584305.1 Chionoecetes opilio
CGGAAAAAACGGGAGCAGGGGGATTAGAGGCCGCTGGTTTGGAGGGGGCCCCAAGCCGGGCCCTTGTCCCGAGGGGCCCCCCTTTCGATTTAAGTTGCCGTTTGGGGCCTCAGCGGGGGCCCGTTGGGTGCAAGGGAAAGGGGAAAAAAAAGCCAAAATTGCGTAATACAGGTGCAGAGAGGACCTTCGTTTCCCCTCAGGAAATTGTGGTTTGGACGTTTCCTGCCCGAAGGGCCCCCCAGCGATATGTGGGGTTTCGGGGAACTGTACATCTCTTAAAAGGGCCCGTGAGCGGGGAAATAGCCCTAGGGAGAGTAAAAATGGGGCTGCCTGTTTTCGTCGCCGGATGGGGACTTTGTCTCTCGGCCTGGAAAAAAACTGACGCAGGCAAAAGGGGGGTTCCCATTGGGGAAGAAGATGTTAAGGGTTAAAACGAGGGAAAAACTGCCCTTTTCCAGGGAGCCCCTGCGGGGGAGTGGCCCCTGGAGAGAGTTTCTCTGGCCCCGAAAAAAAACCCCAGACAAAAATGCCCCCTGGGGGAGTCGTAGGATGAAAAGGGTTTTAGCTGGTATGGTTTTCAGTCAAAAGAAAGCCTGAGGCCCGGGTTTAAGGCGTGATACAGGAGGAGGGGCGGCAGAAAGAGCGAGACAGCAGCCCAAAAGGGCTCCCTGCCTGGCAATTAACCCGCCTGGCCCCGAGGAGCGCCCTCTTTAATCCGGAGGGAAACGTTTGAGGAGGAGGACACCCTATTTAGAGTTCGCCGAGGTCTTTACTGAGGGTGATACAGACCTGGGGCCCCAAAGGGGTCGTAAAAAACCCCTGTCATGGGCTGGCAAGACCCCCCCGATCAAGCACCCCCCCGAAAAATTGGACCTGCCAAGCGTGAGGAAATGAAACGGGCCCTGGCGGGTTTCAGGGCCCCGGGGTAGTAGAGAGATCTGACAGCCCCTTTGTCATTAGCTGTGGTTTTGGGACGAAGAAAGGGCGGGGTCCCCGGTTTTGTGGGATTATCGGGGGCTTAATGAAATTTTATTTTTAAAAGGCTCTTTACCCTTTCCCCCGGGAAACCCCGACACACTCGATGCGCTCGCCCGGTGCGCGCTGGTTTTTCCACGCCGATCTCAAGTTTTTGTTTCCATCAGGTGGAAAAAGGCAGGAGGAGGAAAAAAGGCCAAACTGCTTTCTCTTCGGGAAAGGCCTTGGCAGTTCACGGGTTTATTTCCGTTTGGGGGTTTTGCAAAAGCCCCTAGCTGTTTTTTAAACGCCCCATGGAGGGGTGTGGAGGGGCGACTGCAAAAAAGGCGCTCGGTACCCGAGATTTATGGTTGGAGGCACGTTTGAGGAGGAAAATGGAGCGGTTTGAGAGGTGCTGACAGCTGAGGGCTGGGCCCAAACCCTTAAAAATCACCCTAAAAAAGCCTCCTTTCCCCGCCCGAGGTGCCGTTTAGAAAAGGGGGCACCCTTTTTAGTGGAAGGGCAGTGCAGGAGCTTCAACTGCCGAAGAAGGGGGTTGGGGGGCCCCGGGGGTTGGGCTTAAACTGACCCCGCCCGCCCCCCACGCTGGGGCACGGACGCAGTGCTGAAGGGTTTTGGGGGCTGTTCTCTCTCAACTAAAGAACGGGAAGGAGCACCCTAGTGGGTATTTTCAGGTTTCCAAAATATCCAGGCCCCAGATAAATTTTTTTTGTTACCAGAAAAGAAAATGTTAGCTGTGGGTTAAAAAAGCCCGAAGCACTTTTACTCGTACCTTTAGGCCCTGGTTTACCCTCAGGACGGGTCATACGGGCCGCGGTGGTTTTAAAAACCCTTAAAAGTAAATGAAGGCCAGGGTGGCTCGGTGGTGGGGAGGGTGGAAAAAGTTTAACTAGGGGGGCAAAAAACGCCCTGGTTTTGTTTGGATAAAACGCTTTACAGCCCGAGTCGCCGCCCTGTTTAGTCAGGGGGCCCGCACTGGAAGCAGAGGGCGCGTGGAGTCGGGGAAAAGGGAGGTGACAAGTGAAACCCCGGATGCCGGGGGGGAAAAGGGGAAAAAACAAGCCAGGAAGGGGGATGCGGGAAATTGCTCCCCTGGTGCATTTGGGGGACAGAGTCCGTTGAGAGGCCTGTGGGGAGCGGGGGTCGCTGAGAGTCCGCTAAACCCAAAACCTATGGCAGCAAAAGGGGGGAATGTTACGCCTACAAACGATGTTGCAGGGCGTTGGGTGGATGCACGGGGCCAGTGTAGTTTATGGGTGGTGTTGGTGCCTCGCGCCCTGCGCCGCGATTTGCTACAGGAGGTACATAGGGGCGTTACAAGCGGACATTTGGGTGAAAAGAAGACGCTCAGCAGGTTGCGCCAAAGATTCTACTGGGTTAAAATGAGGCAAGACACGCAAGAGTGGTGTAGGGCTTGTGACATTGGCTGTGCTCGTAACTGGCCAGTCAGGAAAACACGCGCACCTCTACAGCTGTACCAGGTGGGTGCACCAATGGAGCGTGTACCTGTGGACATCGCCGGACCGTTCCCCGTCACCACACAGGGGAATCGCCTCATTTGCGTGGCGATGGATTATTTCACCAAGTGTCCCGAGGCATACGCGCTCCCTAATCATGAAGCAACAACAGTAGCGGGTGCCCTGGTAATAACTTTTTCACCCGTTTGGGAATGCCACAAGAACTGCACTCTGACCAGGGCAGAAAGTTCGAGTCTGGGGTGTTTCGGGAGTGCTGCCACTTGATCAGAAAAACACGCACCACACCACTACGGCCCCAATCAGATGGTATGATTGAGAGGTATAACCGTACACTCCTGCAGAAGGTGGCCAAATATTGCAGTAACGATCAGCGAGAATGAGACGCCAACCTACCAGTCTTGCTCATGGTATATCGCTCAGCTGAGCACGAGGCCACCGCTCACACACCTGCGAGACTGAAGTTAGGCCGAGAACTGAGGCTCCCCGTGGACTTGGCCACAGGGCGCCCTCCGCAGGACGCCTCGACACCCCTGGCTACAAGCTTCGCCCAAGCCCTGCAGGAGAGAATGGTTAACGTGCATGACCAGGCGCGCCGCTACTTGCGTGTGACTGGACACACCATGAAAGCGCGATACGACTCGCACACCAGAGAGGCAACTTACCAAGCGGGGGACAAGGTGTGGCTACATAACCCTCGCAGAAAGAAGGGTCTTTCACCGAAGTTACAGAGCCCCTGGGAGGGCCCGTATGACGTCCTCTCGATCCTCTCGGACGTCACGTACCGCATTCGCCAGGGTGTACACCGCCGTCCTCGAGTAATACATGTTGACCACCTGTGGGCTTATCACGGCGAGGGAGTGTATTCGTGGCTGGACGAGGTGCCCCAAGAAGACGCGGAGGGCACCAGTGAAGCCAGTGAAGTGAGAAGTGACCTTGGTGGAGGGCCTGTACGGGGATGAAGAGGAGGAAGACGAGCTAGAAGGCGGCGGGTTGATGCGCCAGCTAGTATCAGGTGATGTGGGCGCAGAAAAAAGCGCGCACTAGCGGGCTGACACCTGTTGGTCCCCGGCCTGCTCAAAATTGTCGTCGGCCGGGATGGATGTAGGATTATTTATTAGATTCGGAGTAATTTGAATGTTTGTTTTGTGTGTGTTTCAGCTATTGTTTCCCTATTTTTGTTTTTTGTACTTTTAGGATAAAGGGTTTAGGATAAAACAAACAGCAGGTCGCTATCCAGCGAGGAGGAGGATTGTGTTAGCCCGCGGGGCAATGTCCGTCTGTGTGTGTGTATTTGTCGTGGTGTGTGTGGGTGTAAGCAGTGAGGCGTTGTGTATGTCTGTGTGTGCTAGTGAGCGGCGTGCGACCTTGGGGCACCAAGGGTTGCCGGTTAGAAGAGGAAGGAGGGGAGTGAGGCAAAGTGGAGGAGACGCTGGCCTGGATAAGACGCATTGGTTACCTCCTTCCCTCCTGCGCCGCCCTTTGTGTATCTGGCGATGGATTAAGGAGTATGTGAGTGCCTCGTATAAGTCAGCGTTTCGCATAAGTCAGTACCCGTGTGTGTGTGCCTTCTTGCGTAAGCTTCGAGTGTGATAGACATAGAAGTGAAGACAGTGTAACACCTTGTGAGACTCTCTCTCCACCCGCATCAGTACCGTGTAATGTGACCTCCGCCAATAAATTAGACAGTGTAATACAGTGTTCTCAATTACGTTTTCTCCTCTGGTGTTGATAAAGGTGCCACGCCCAAGAGAAAGCCACTCGCCTCAGGTATTTTCTGCCGAACCTCCGTCAGTAGTATTTTCTACCGAACCTCCGTCAGTAGTAAAGTCTTTATGTGAGGCGCCCTTGGTGTGATAAGAAAGGTGAGTGACCTGCGTAACAATACATATATATATATATATATATATATATATAAAATATATATATATAATATTATAATTATATATATATATATATTTTTATTTAATATATATATATATATATATTTATATAAAATATATATTTTATATTTTATATATATATTAATATATATATTTTATATATATATTATATGTGGTGTGTGTGTGTGTATATATAGGAGAGACGGTAGCAGAGCGGTTAGAATCTCCGAGTGGCGTTCTCAGTGACCAGAGTTCGATCCCCGATGAGAACCAAAATCTTTATGCACCGTAGAGTGGTCTAAGAACACCCACATGGCCGGCCAATTTACTCTACCTTCGACTGAGGGTGCATCGGAGGACACAGGGGGGCGGCATGAACCTCTAATCACAGGCGTCACTATAAAAATCCTGCCTGCGCCACCACGGGTGAGGGCCAACCATCACAGCCCTCAAGTGAACCTCCAGGGCCTGCCATCCGAGCCTAAGAAGTCACTGCCTGCAGGTGCTATAGGCACAAATAAAAAAAATAAAAAAATAAAATATATTTATATGATTATTATTTTTATCTTTTTGTTACGTTAGGGCCTATAGCGTTAGGGCGGGTCATACTTAGGTGCCATCATGAATCTGAATGAAATCCTCTCATGAGGGGTGTCTAAATTATGTATTTTTATATAAGGAATTCAAATATGAGCATAAATTTCGGATAGAACATCTCTAACCTACATCCTTTTGTATTTTAAAACATTCAATTTTACCCTTTACAGCCCTATTATATAATATTAAAAGACATAGGACAAATCATGTATATTGATAAAAATCAAATCAAATTTTCATATTTGTTAACATATCAATCGCATGTATATCACTGAATACAATTACAAAGATTATTCTCCTGACTTCTTGAACTTTGCCAGGTTGCACAAGTCCTGTTTTGACTCATTTTCGGACATCAGCCTCCTGCTGGTTTCCTGAGCCCTGATCCCTCCATCCCTCTTTTCATGTGAAAAGTACTTAGCAGAAACCTCAGTCACCATTTTAATAACCCTCTCAATGCTTTGTGTGTGGCAAAGCCAGATGAGCACTTCCATGGGTGTGTTTGCAAAGTGTTTCACCTCGGACGTGCTTAGAGAGCAGGTGAGAGGTGGCTCTGACACATCTTCTGACCAGCTGATCAGGTCAACTATGCTGGAAGCATGACAATTAATATCAGGTGTCCTTCTGGTCCTAACAGAGGAGTCTCCTAGCTAAGTATCTGGGTCCCCATCTCCCCTAATGGCCAGGATTATCTCCACCCCCCAAATCCTCTCCTTCTGATCCTCAGAGCACAGCATTGTTTGGAGGATGGCTTCACTGTGGGCATACCAAGCAGATCTTTTCACAGTTGGCATCACAATGTCCAGCACCTCCTTCCTCTGTGACTTAGACAGTCCAGTTGAAAGAGGATGTGCCTAGGCCCTTCAATCCAGGAGTGTTTGACTTTCACGTTGAACCAACATGGATAATACACTCCAATGATGAATTCCACAATGCAGTGCAGATTTTTCAGGTTCTTCCCTTTAAGTCCATGTTTTGACACCCAGAGCCTGATAAGTCTTTTAGCTGTTGTGAGCCAGCGGCTGTGGTTTACTGGTCCTATCTCCAACAGAGCCAGCCCTGCAGGAAGCACTCCATCCCTGACTGCACAGACAATTTTATAGCCATAGTGTTGATCAGTTGAGAGATCTTGAATGACCTTGTCAGGCAGCTAGATCAGTGGAGGGCCAACGGAGATACGGGTGAAGTTTGGATTGATCTCAAAGTCTGCAGCAGAATCAAGGAGCTTTCCTATTGGCCCGGATAATTTTTTGTCTGATAGAGTAGGACCATCAATGCCAACAATCAAATGGCGCAAGGGAAGTTCACCAGTGTGTAAGTTGCACACCAACCAGACCAGCTTTCTCCCCAGGTGCAGCTCCAGCTTCCGTATTACTCCAGCTTTCACACCAGTGTTAATATTTGTAGAGTCTTCTCCAATGGCCAACAAGGTCTTATCAAAACCCCTCTCTTTCAGCCAAGCAAACATGACCTTAGCAATCATCTCTGCATGTGACTCCTCTTCAGTTGCTTTCTCTGGGAAAAAGTTAAACAGATAGTAGCTCCCAGGTTCAATAACAGCATTGTAGTGTTCTTCCCTGATCATTGCAGAAAAAGATTGGTCACTCCCTTCAGCTTCAATCATCACATTGGTCAGGTCAATCTGCCCATCAAAGAGGATGCAGAATATGCCCCGCAGCCCCCGTCCTTCCTGCACTTCTCTTCAAACTCTTGTCCCAGCTCTCTCATCAACTTTTCCTGTGCTCCCGTGACTTTTCTCTTATCAATTACTTTACTTGTGTTGTCTTCTGTGATAATATGTGATATTCCTGCGTCAATGAGAGCTGCTGTTGCTATTGCTGCAGTTGTCCTTAGCCCTATATCTTACACTAGCAAGGGCAATTTTTGAAATCTCATCATAGTTTTTCTGTACCTTAGTCGAAGCTGCAGGCTTAGGGTCAATTTCTGGAGAAAAGAACTCAAATTCTGGAACAAACTCATCTTCAGCACCACTTCCCTCCAATTCCAGATCCTCATCACCATTAGCCAAAATTTCATGAAAAAAATTATCCTGCCTCCTTTGCTGCTGCAGCAGTTTCCTCCTTGCTCCTTTTGATTCCCTTTGCTTTTTTTTCCATCACCTGGCTTTCTAATGTTCTCACCTGTCTCTTGTGCTCTGGCAAATCAGGGCCACTTATCTGATGGGCAAATTAATGTAGGTTAGGGTTATCAGAATTGTAAAAATTCTTCAGATTTTTGTTTTACACACCAAAATAGGTTATTAGAACACCCCTCTCCATTAATTGAAAAACATTATATAGTATGACCCGCCCTACTATAGCGTCTGTAGGCTTATGGAGAGTCGTGATTTCGGTCGCTCTCGCCTGTTGGTGGCGCAGGCTGGATTTTTATAGTGATACCTGTGGTCATAGGTGAAGATCCCATTTTTGTGATTTACGGATCCTAATTCAGCCTCATGCTGCCACCTTGTGTTTCATTCGTCGCGTTCGCAGTCGAAAGAACAGGTATAGGTGCATGCAGGTTTCTTCAGCCACTCGATGATGGATTTGACAGTTGTTCTTTGGTTATAA
>JACEEZ010020250.1:265000-275000 GCA_016584305.1 Chionoecetes opilio
TGTAGGGAACACTGTTTGCAACACGTATATATACGTGTAACATAAACAATAGTTTCACTCCTTAGTATAATATTGAAATATAACTGGAGGATCCCTGCAAAACAAATCTGATATCATTTCTTTACTGACTATTTAATATGGAATTGTACGTTCATAAGGGCTTGGGGGCCTATTAATCAAGGGACAGAGGAGGCATGAAAAAAAAAGAAAGAAAGAGAGTAAAAGAAGAAAGAAATAAATAAAATATGAAAGATAAGAGAGGAAAAGATGAAAGAGAAATGAAAAAGAAGAAAAAAGAAAAGAAAAATAATATATAAGACAATAAAAAAAAGAGAAAAAAAAAAAGGAAATATAGAGAAGAAAAAAAGAAAGAGAAAAAAAATAAAAAAATAAAATAAAAAAAGATAAAAAAAAATAATAAATAGAAAAAAAGAAAAAAGAAAAAAAAAAATAAAAAAAGAAGAAGAAAAAAAAATAAAATAAAATATAAAAAAAATAAAAATAGAAAGAAAATAAAAAAAGACAAGAAGAAGAGAAAGAAGAAAAAATGAAGAAAAGAATGAAAGAAATAAGATATAATAATAAAAATAAAGAGAAAAAAAAATAAAATAGAATAATAGATATAGAATAAATAAATATAATATAGAATAAATATATAAGAAATATATTATATTAATATAAAATATATATATATATATATAGAAATATATATAATATATATAATATAATATTAATATTTTAATCATATATATATATAATATAATATATAAAATAATATATATATAATATATATAATATATATAATTATATAATATATATATATATATATATTATATATAAAGTAATATATAATAAAATATAATATTATATATATATATAATTTTTAATATAATGTAATATATATTAAAATATAATGTAATATATATATATATATATATATAGATATATTAAAATGTAATATATATGTAATATATTATATATTTTATATATATATATATATATAATATATATATATATTATATAATATATAAAATAAATATATATATAATATATATATATAATTTTTATATATATATAATAATATATATATATAATATAATATAATATTTATTATATATGAATATAAATTATATAAATTTAAAAATATAAATAATATAATAATATATATTTATATATATATATATTATATAAATATATAAAAATATATATATATATATATTAATTATATAATATCTTAATATGTAATATAATAAATAATATTAATATATATAATATATTTAATATATATATAATTATATATTATATATATTTAATATATATATATATATAATATAATATATATATATTATATAATTATTAATAATATTTATTATATATAAATATAATATATATTTTTATTATTAATATTTTCATACAAAACCGCGGGTGCGTCGCCTCGCCCACCCTACGACGCCACTCCAGGGTCACCACGCGCGGTTCCCTGCAGGTCCTTTTCCCCCAAACCAACAACTTCGAAAAAAATCAACTGCCCCAGCCCGGCTTTGGGCGCCCCCCTTGGCCTCCTCCCGCCGGATGTCCCTCAGATACAACCCATGGGAAGGATCGGTTTTGGGTAGCGTGCCACATGCCCTATAGCCGAAGTTGGCGCTGACGGGCTATGCAGGGAATAGGCCTCGATTCAGTCTCACGGTGCAATCGCTGATTTGACACGTAATCATCCCAGCGATATCCCATGATTCTTTTGAAGACATTTATTACCAAAGGCTTTGATTCGTTCTAAAAGTCACTATTTAGGGGTCCATGTCTCACAACATAGAGTAAGACAGGGATCACAAGCGACTTGAAGACCGGATCTTTGTCCTCCTGCACAGGTACCTACAACGCCAAATACTCCCCTAAAGCGAGTCCATAACACCGGGGCCATGCCAATCCGCCGGAAGACTTCTTGACGTGACCCGCCGTCATTATGGGACTGCGCTACCAAGGTATGTAAAACTTTCCAAGAATCAATGTCCTCGCCACAGCATGAACAAACTGTACTGCTTCATCTAGTAGTCTCTAAACACCTGGACCTTGGTCTGAGCCAGGGACCTCAAGTCCCAAAGGCTTTGCCTCTCGTGCATCGCCTCGAGAGCCATCCCCAGGACCTCCAGCGACCAGCAAGATACTGATCATCGGCAAAAACCAAGATCAGTGATCTTGGTGTTGCCGACGGATGCTCCACAATCACTTTGATCTACAACCCTGTCCAATACCCAGCCCATACAAGCGTTGAAAAGTGATGGGGCAAGGACGCCCCCTTGCCTCACTCCTGTATTCACAGGAAAAAAGCTGGATACACCTGCCCACACTTCACAGCACTCTCAGTCCAGAAACAGACAGTTATCAAACCAATAGTCCTTACAGGAATCCCTCGAAGTCGCAGAAGATCCCAGAGTGACTCGCGATGCACTGAGTCAAAAACGCCTTTTTGAGATCAACATAGGCTGCAAGCATCCCCTGTCGAAACTCACGTCGGCGTTCCACCAGGACACAAAGCGCTAGGATACGGTCCGTTGTTGACTTACCAGGCGTGAACCCAGACTGCTGAGGTCTCTGATGCTTCACCAGATGACTGCGAATTCGTGTCAGCAATAGATGGGCAAGCACCTTGCCTGGTACGTGAGCAGTGTAATACCGCGGTAATTGTTGCAGTCCTGACGGTCCCCTTTCCTTCCAGATAGGGACGCCCCAGCCCCCTTTTCCAGTCAGGAGGATGGTACCTGATTGCCACACGGCAGTCAGGACAGCATGCAACCCGCGGATCATGGCCTCACTCCCAGCTTTGAGTAGCTCCGCACTGATATTACAAACACCAGCTGCCTTTCCACCCTTCAACTTGCTACAGCTTCTCTGACTTCGTCAAGAGAGGGTGCGGTTTCGTCAAAGGGGGGATCGGCATTTCCCCGCCTGTAACCCAGTGGTGTGAAGCTGCTCAGTTGGAGGGTCCACCGTGAACAACTGGTTGTATGTAATATATATATTTCATTTCATATTTGTTGTATACATATATATATGTACATACATATATGTACATAATCCACAACAAGTATGAAAATATATATAATATATATAAAAATAAATATATATATTAATAATATATCACATACAAGTATGTATATATATATATATAATATATATATATATATATATTATATATATAAAATATTATATATATTATATATATATATATATTTTATATAATATATAAATATATTATATATAAATAAAAAAATATAAAAAATAAATTAAAATATATTATATATATATAATATATATAATAAAATATAAACTATATATAAAAAATATATATATCTATATAAATATATATATAAATATATATATATATATAAATATATATATTTTATATATATATTTTATTTTATATATATTAAAATATATATATATATAAATAATATATTATATATATATATTTTATATATAAATATATATATATATATAAATATATATATATAAAATAATATATATATATAAAATAATATATATATATATATTATATATATATATATATATATATATATAATATATAATAAAATATATATATATAGTATATTTTATTTTATATTATATATATATATATATCTATATATATATTATATTATATATATGTAGCGCCCCCCCCTTTATAGCTTTATCGCTTTGACGTTGTTAAATCAAGAGGGTCACAATTCTGGCAAATATGCTGCACCCCCCACAATAAGGGGGGAAAAAAAAGGTTTATAAGATTAAAGAATAAGTCAGAACAAGGGGTAAAAGATAACTCGTTATTTTTTCCTTGGAAATTTTCGTTTCTGAAAACCGTAGTTCCCCACCCCTTTCCCTACATAATCTTTAAACATTTTCCCCATTTTAATACTATGTTTAAAGCTAACCCCATCAAAAACGACGCTAGTTTTAGCTCGTGGACCCAAAACGAAATCATAAGTACACCCTCTAAAGCAAAATAAACCCCGATCTCCCCTTTACGTATAACATTTTTAATGCAACCACATCGACATGACGCTAGTATTTCCGTCACTGTCTTTACTGTAATAACATGCTTAAGTCTAATACACGACAGAAAATTATTAGCCCGTGGCCCCAAAACGTAACCCAAAATACACCACGAAATCATTTCCGTCACTAAAGTTTTTGGGGCCACAGTCCAACACCCACTAAAAGACTAATCTTAGCGAAACCTGGTTTTACTCAAAAGCGTCACGGGTGTTTCCTCCCAGCTCCCCCCTGTTTTCCCCCCACAGCTGTCTTTTCCACACTCCCTTGGGACCCTATGAAAAACACCTCCATTGTTCTCAGGTTATCAAGATACCAATCAATCAAATTACATCTGTAAACACCTTGTCCCTAAAACATACCTTTTCCAAAGGGTGAAAAACCCACCTCCCCGTGCCCCGTGTGATTTTTTGACTCCGGATCGTACTAAAAATATGGCGTCCCCTTCCCCCTTGCCCCCGCCAGCCGACGGGGCCACAGCTACCGCCGGAAAAAAAAAAAAAAATTTTCCCACAGTTTTTTTTTTTTTTTTTCGATAGTGGTTTCAGTACTGGGAGTGGGGGAAAAATTACTCAATTTGTTATCGCTTTTAATATTCTTAACCCCCCCCCCTTTAAAGAAAAAACTCTTCGTTAATCATCAAAAAGTCAAAATTTTTTAACCCTTTTTTCCGCTTTACATGGCTTCTCCCTCCCCAAAAAGCCTTGTTCCTCAGTCCTTCACAGACCTACCAAATCTAACTAAGATTTAAAAAAAATAAAAACACACCAAAAACCAAATCATGACTCTTCTTCTTTTACTTCAAACCCTTGGGTTTTAACCCCCACCAAAAATATATCTCAAAATGGACCATACAAATTTTCCCCAAAGAACTTTACCAAAAAAAACAATAATTTAATAGCAAGGGTTCTTAACTTTTTCCCTCCCCCCACCAAAAGGGAGATTTTAACCCTTTTTTGGGGAAAACATAATTTTTTTAAAACGATTCACTCCCATAAAGAGAACTTTCACTTCCTCTCTTTTTTGTTAAAGGGCCCAAGCCCCATAGAGTCGCGATGGATCACCCTCTTCTGTAATGGTTTTTTTGTATCCCTTTAACCCAGGCAAGGGGCGCAGGGAGAAATCAGACCGGGGTTTTCTCCCTACCTCAGTAACTTGGGGTAAGGCTCACCTCCTTCTTGAGGCATACATAATCCTGCTCTACACCCCTGGCAAAGTCAAGCCAAAACTCCTCGGTCTAACGCATCCTTTTTTGGGTTTTTGTTTAGTGAAACAGACACCCCCTTAAAGCAAAATTTTTTAACCCCTACAAGCTTTTTTAGGGGACCCATCAAAATGCCTCTTTCCCCGGAGGGGCTTTTACCATCTGTCATAACATTCTTAAAAGTATTCCTTTACTGGTCTCCTCTCTTAGGCGGTGGGTTGGTTTAAAGGGTTCTTCCTCAACTTTTATTTTTTCTGGGGGGTTCAAAAACCCCCCCCCCATTTTGTCATATTATTTTTTAATTCTTTTGGCCGCTCTTGTACATGTTTGCCGCCCCAAATATTTTTTTCAAACACATACCCCACCCCCTTCTCTAAATATTCCACTATTGTATAGGGTTCCCAACCATTTTAACTAAAAGTTTTCTTTGGTGCCCGTCTCAAAACTTTTCCCCTTTTCACCCACCCCCAATTCGCCCTTTTTCCAAACCCTTTTCTTTTTTCCTTTTTCACTTTAGCTTTACTCCCGCCATTTACCTCTCCCCAAAATTTGTTCACATGATAAATTTTGGGTGTGCCACTTTTGTTTCCCTCCTCTGAGTCAATTTGGGGTAACTTCACACTAATAAACCCTTTGGGGAGCGTATGGGGAAAAAAAACCCAAAAAAGGGTTTGGGGTCCCCTTTGTTTCTGCACCCCCCAACTTTTCAACATTTCTCGGGGTTTTTCTAAGAGAAAAATGGGCCATTAGGGGGTAACCCTTCCCATAAGTTTGGGGGAATAGCTTTCATTTTTTCGGTGAACCCTTTCAAAATATTAACTTGTGGATGATAAGGGTGGGGTATCCTAACTGTATTTCACATAAACCACAAAACCCCTTTAAATTGCTGTGACTTTAAAACCCTTGCTTTTTATTAACATATGTAGGTGGTTGCCCCAAAATACATTTAAAAAATTCCCTTTTAAATTCTTACATATTTCCCTCCGACATTCAGTTTTTAAATTTAAAAAAACACCGTAAACCTACTATAAGGGTTCTATTAATAATAAAAAAGGGGCACAAAAAAATTCGTAATATGGTTCGGGAACCAAAATGAAGCTGATTTTTATTAAAATAGGAAAAAAATCGACCCTGCTGAACTAAACTGATTTTCCCAATTAACCCCATCCGCCCATTTTTTTGAGAACCAGACGCAATTCATAAAAAAATATAGGAAAATCAGAAAAATGGGTTTTCCCCAAATTTGTTTTCATTTTAAACTTTTAAATTTTTCTTTTCTCAAGCCTATTTAGGGCAGTGCAGTGTTTTTGGTCAGTGGGGTTTTTGTGAAAAAGTAAAGGGGGGGGGGGAGGGGTGCCGCGCTGCGTTTGACGGGGGGTTGCAGGTTTTGTAGGACTTTTTTTACCTACTGATGTACAGCTATTGACATGACATTTTTAAAAACAATTTATTTTTTTTTTGCAGATTTGATTTTTGTTTGATTTTGTGGAGTCCCAATTTTAGTTGGTTTTTTCCGTAATAGTACCCTTACCGGGCCCGGTGATGGGAGCCCGTAAATGTGGGGAAAGCTCGGAAAAGTTTTTTTTTAAACCCATGTGGAATTTTTTTCCCCTGACAGTCTGAAGAAAAACCCCTTTTCAAAGAAAGTTTTAAAACAGCTTATCTGCCCTTACTTCAAGTGGGCCCTATAAAGGGGTCAAGATAAAAAGTGGGCTCCCTCACGTAACCAATTTTCAACCCCCGTGTGAACCCCTTGAATAAAGGAACTTTGGGAACGGCCATCAGGGGATGGCATTCGGCATCCCCAAAGGTTTGGGGGTGAACAAAAAAAGGGTCACAGTAATGACGCCCACTTCCCGGGCCCCACTTTAAAATCAAAGGATATTTAGTAAAAAAGCGAGCTAAAAACAGGTATCCTGACGACCTTCTTTCCCTCAGGCCGTGCCACATGGGCCGGGTTTTCGCAGTTCCCAAAAGTTCCCAAATTTCAAGTGCTTAAAGTGAAACAATTTGAAAGAAAGGGGGTTTTAAACCTGGATTTAGACTTTAAAAAAATGGCAGACAAAAAGAGAGCCAAATTCATCAGTCAGGGAAAAAGCTACATGACCCCGTTTTGGGAAATGATCTCCCCCAAGGGGAAAAAATGAAGTCCTGGATCTCGTCTAAAAGGGAAAGGAATTTTTTACAAAAAAGGGGTTTTTCATCAACCCCGTTTTTGTTTGTAGAAAATAAAGAACCTTTTTAATTTTTTTTCAAGATGGAAACCAAGCCTTTTTTACGCTTTGGGGTTGAACAACTTTATGGAAAAACTTTGGGGAGTCTACACTTTTGATAAAGTGGTGGGCGGCTGATCATAGATTTAGGAAAAAACCGCTAAAGGCCCTTTTTTTTCTGCCAAAAAAGGAAAAAAAGCTTTCCCCATTTTTCCAATTGCGCATGGCCTGAAAGAGTGAAACTTTGGAAAATATGAAGACTTTGGTTTTTGCTGTTTTTTTATAAGAAAATCAGTGGAATCTGTGTGGGGACCCAAGGTAATCTCCTTGCTTCTAGGGTTTCCCTTTTGGTTTCCTAAGCACATGGGGTTTTCTTTTTTTGTGGGACTCTAGAGCGGGGGGCCCGCAAACAAATTTCAAACAAAAGGGAAAGGCCAGCACAACCCAAAAACTCACCCCGGCAGGTTTTTAACTGTTTGTAAAACCCTTTTTGACAGTGAAAAAGTTGTACTTTCCTCCATTCATCTGAAACTTGGGTTTAAAGAAACTTTTGTGAAGGGCCCTGGATCAAAAAGGTGCTGGCTTTCAGTAATTTTTTTAGCAAAATTTGAACGCACTGTAATGAAGCAAAGTAAAGGCAGATATTTTCCAAAGACCCTCAAAATTTGTCAATACCAAGATGATGACTTTGTAAAGACCTTTAAATGCCCTGGGAAAAAATGCTTGCAAAAGCTTTTTTTGGGTGTTTATAAAGAACTACATAGGTAAAGTTCGAGCATCGAATATGAGGAAATTGTAAATGACTTTTGAAGAGTTTTTATGCGCTTGGGGGTCGGGGGTCACTTAAACCACTTTTTCCATTCCATCTTTATTTTTTTCCCCCCCGAATCTTGGGGCGGGCCTGATGAGCAGGGGGAAAAATTTTTCCCCAGGACCTTGCCACCCTGGAAACCCAAAAAACCCGGACGATTCAGGCCCCAAAAATGATAGGGGACTATTGCTGGAAAGCTTAACGGGGAAAAGTAGCTGCCCCCTACAAAAAGAAAAAAGCAAAAATAAAAGAAAAACTTCTGATGTCTAGGAGCAGGGGGAGTAATTTTGTGTGTTTGGTTTGTTTTGCATATGTAAAATTTTTACCAAAATGGGTTTGACTGTTTTTTCTGAAGAACAGTCTAGATTTGACTGTTCTTCGAACTAGCGCATCTTCCCCCTCAAAAAAATCTCGAAAAATTTTGTTCCAAAAAACAGAAAAAATATATTATTTTATTTTTATATTTTAATTTTTATATATATTTTTTCAAAAAAAAAAATTTAAAAAAATTTTCTGTGATTTGGCATATTTTCGGGTATTTCCCAAAATGTGGACATTTTCGGATATATTGGAACATAACTTAAGTATATTTTTTGCCAGATATATACATTAGGTCCTAATAAAGCCGCAGTCACCACCATAATTTAATTACGAGTAATATATATTAACGTAGGGGGATTGTTTCGATTAATTATATAACTATATATACGTATATAATTATAATAGCTATTAACATTTAAAATGACGATATTCCAAAAACTATACGTGCTAGAGAAAAAGCAATGCCATTTTTTAAATCAGCAGCAAAAATGCTTTCCAACCCACACACAATGAACTCAGAACCATTTTTGGTGTCGACCAGTGTTATAGTTAATACATAGCGGTATCCGTGGGCTCCCGTTCCCATGTCGGTTATGTCTATGCTTATCCTCTCTAGAGGTTTACTTACTGATGGTAATTCTTGCCATTGTTGTTAGAGTCCACGACTACCCATATGCTGTTGACATGTTAGACAGTTCCTCATATATTCTCTCACATCTGTTTTCAGGTTGGGCCAATATAAATACCCTTCTGCTTTACTTATTGCTTTCCTTTGCCCTAAATGACCTGATTCCTTATTATGAATTAATTCGAAGGCCGCTTGCTTCAGTTCATTAGGCAAGACTAATAAGTAGTGTATACTGTTATCTAATTGTTGTTTAGTTAAATATAAAACTCCTACTTCTATTACAAATTGATCTAAAGTACTTCTGGGGTATTTAGATCTGGGTATTCTGCCTCCTTCTAGATACTCTATCATTTTTCTCCATCTGCGGTCCTCTCGTTGCATTTCCTTTACTTCTTTTTTAGTTTTTCCTAACCATCTCTCTTCTACTTGACATCGAATGATTCCTACTGGTCTGCTAAGCTGGTCTGCTACAGTGTTCTTTTTCCCTGCTTTATATTCTATTTGATACCTATAGTTTTCTCATTTCTAGGATCCACCTGTTCATCCTAGGTGACTTGTTCGTTTTTTTAAAGACTGACACTAACGGTTGGTGGTCTGTTCTGATGATCACCTTGGTTCCCCACAGGAAATTATGAAACTGTCTGCAAGCTAAAACTATCCCTAGGGCTTTCCTATCTGTTGCTGAGTATCGCGTTTCAAAGGGTTTCAATTTTTGGAAAAAAAGAGATTACCTGGGCTTTACCCTGTTCATTAAATTGCGTCAGTACTGC
>JACEEZ010020250.1:282500-327500 GCA_016584305.1 Chionoecetes opilio
GAGTTCGAATCCTGCCGGGGGCAACTCTTTCAAGAGCCTGGTAGAGGAGTAGAAGGTCCCGAGTTCAAGTCTTACTAAGGAGCAACTGTCAAATCCATCGTCGAGTGACCGAAGCAACCCACATGCAGCGTATACCTGTCTGCCGATTGCAGTGTGGCGGTGGACTCTAGGTGCTGCATGCGCCTTAACTGAACTTCCGAACATCACATAAAATGGTATCTTCACCTGAGACCACAAGTGTCACTGTAAAAATCCACCCTGCGCCATCAACGGGTGAGATCGACCAACATCAATACTCTGCATATGCCTACAGACGCTATAGGCTACAACGTAAAAAAAAAAAAAAAAAATTGTTTACCTGCATAAGTCTTGGGCAAGGACCCTACTACATCAACGAGTACTTTGGTGAAGGGATTGTTGAAAGCAGGTATAGGTCAGTGATCTTCAAACTTTTTTCATCGCGACCCAGTTTGATTTTATGCATTACATTCACGAACCTTATGTTACAACTGTTGCTGCTTTCTCTCTTCGTTGTGATTTTTTTTACAATTACATACATACCTACTAGGGTGGCTCAAAAAAACGCTTTTCGTGAAATGTCACCCTCCCCTGGTTTTATTTTGTGCGTATTGGTGTATATATCACCCTGATTTTCTTTCAGAATTTGTGGACCTATTTTGAGGGGTGCCATTTCACGATTTTCTTTAAAAATCAGAAAAATCACGTTTTTTGGACCTGGTGCACATATAGGTGAGCAGATTTTATTGAAATTCAGGATTTAAGTACGTTACAATGCAAGCTTTCTGCCCATAGATGGTTTATTTGGGTTTATTTCATGTCCTATCAATCATTTTAGTGGCAAAAACATATTTTTTACACCAAAAAAACACATTTTTTACTCCAAAAACACTGAAAATGTACATACAATCAATCATGCTTCAAACAATCACATAGTATTACAGTCCTGGTTATAATACAAAACCGATGTTCATTCTACAATCTACATTCTATCTACATTTAGATAATGTCATTCAAGTCTGCCTTGCGGAGATGAGAGAGGCGGCAGCGGTGGTCGATTCCGACCAGTATGACATCATCAATATGGCCTGCGTCGCGTGTCATGTTGGCATATTCCTGGACATCCTTGACCGCCCTCTCCGCACTGTCATTGACGACCTTCATGTCTCGGGTCAGGTCCCTCAGCTCCTGGTAGGCGGGGGACAGAGGCCAGGTCGCGGGCTCAGTGAGGAGCCACGCTGTGTCAAGGCGGAAGAGTTTGAAGAGAAGCCATGACCTCTCTGTCACATAGACGGCGAGGCTTGGGCGGGTGTCGGTCAGTAGGCGAATCACTGGCTGGAAGTTTGGCTTTCCCGGGGCAAAGTAGCGTGGTGCAGGCAGTGCCACCAGAGCATCAGCAACCTTCTTCTTCTCCTTGTCTGACACCATGTCATCAAAGAGACACAGGATGACCTGCTCGGGCACGAGATACCACATGTGCCGCCGGACACTATCCAGCCCCTTCCTTGCTGCAGCGGGCTCGACCGAGATGTATGCCAGGAGTGAATAGTAGAATTCCAGGTCGTGGCGAGGGGCGGATGTGGAGAGGCGGGACTTCAGGTAGTATGGCCCGTATAGTAGTGCCACGATCTGGGCCATCTTCTCCACCACAGTCTGCTCGCGGGCTTTCATCGCCCAGATGCTACTCAGCAGCTGCATCTTGAGAAGGTAGATGGAGCTCGCCATGAAGCGTGCAGAATGCATGGCACCTGGGCGTCGCATGCGGAATCCACGGGGGACCTGCACAGCCTCATATGGACTTACATCTCCGCCGAGATAGAAGTAGATACTCTCTGTGAGCTCCCGGTAATCTTCTCGTTCGAACGTGTTGGTCTCCAGCTGCGCCCTGGCCCACTCCTTCGATGCCAGGGCGAGGGTGGTGGTGATGGAGTAGGGGCCGATGTGAGGGGAGCTGGTGAAGTCAGCCGGCCACTCCCACCGCACCAGGACGTTGGGGTCAGGAAACTGGCGAGATGGTGCAGCTGCAGCAGCTTTACGTGCGAGCGGGAGATACCACTTTTGGAACCGCTTGAACATTGGCTCCTCTGGACCTGAAAAGGGAAAGGAGTAGACTCAGTTGTGATTAGAATGCACTTGATATATGGCACGTACACAGAAGGGCCGAGAAGGCACTCATTAAATGACTAAATGTAGGTATTGAAACCGATGTGGAGGGTTTTATTGTGTGATATAAACCCGCGCTAAGGTCCCAGGAGCTATTATTTCCCAACAATTTCCACCTGGTTATATTAGAATTGCTATTTAACACTGATTGATTTATCACACTTAGTAAGTGTCACTTACCCTTGGTGGCAGGCATGAAGCTCGACCACATGTGCTTGACATGCAGCTCGGCCATGTGGTGGCGGCAGGCATTCCACAGGATGGCATGCTGTATGGCCTGCTCCAGTCTGGTGCAGCAGCCCTGCTGGATACCGGTATTGGAAGCAGTGGTATCGAAGACTGCAGCGATGATGGACTCTATGGGAATATCGTACACTGCAAGAATCTCCAGACACTTGGTACATAGTTCTTGTCCAGTTCCTCGCTTCACAATGGGTGCTCCAAGAAACGTGGGCGGACAGTCTCCAGGGCCACTCAAAACCACAGGGTTGCAGTCATCATGCATGCCCCAGAGCATACTCTATTTTGCCGTCCCAGTGGAGTACAGGGTACTTGGGCTTGGTCTTCTTGGCCCGAATCTCAGCTGCCTTTTTTTTTTTATCGCTCATGCGGTGCCGCTTGATAGTGGCTGGACTGGCAACTACCTCTGACATGTCCCCACCAGCAGCTACCACAGTGGCGGAGACCATCGCAAGGTGCTGGGTGGCTGACATGCGGTACCTTGTAGCAACTTGAGTAGTCACTTTGAGTAGCTTACGGTAATAAGAAAACCATATGAGACATTATGAGTAGCAGATAGATTGTAGAATGAACATCGGTTTTGTATTATAACCAGGACTGTAATACTATGTGATTATTTGAAGCATGATTGATTGCATGTAAATTTTCAGGGTTTTTGGAGCTAAAAATTGGTTTTTTTTGTGTAAAAAATATGTTTCTGCCACTAACATGATTGATAGGACATGAAATAAACCCATATAAACCATCTATGGGCAGAAAGCTTGCATTGTAGCGTACTTAAATCCTGAATTTCAATAAAATCTGCTCACCTATATGTGCACCAGGTCCAAATAACGTGATTTTTCTGATTATTTAAGAAAATCGTGAAATGGCACCCCTCAAAATAGGTCAAAAATATCTGAAAGAAAATCAGGGTGATATATACACCAATACGCACAAAATAAAACCAGGGGAGGGTGAAACGGAGGGTTTTTTTCACGAAAAGCGTTTTTTTGAGCCACCCTAATACATACATACATACATACATATATACATACATATGCATATAAATGTGCATATATATATACGGTGTAGAAATTTATACTACAAGCATATATTAAATTGAGGTCTTACCTATACAAAACCCATCGTCTATCTCATCCCGACACAATACCCCAACTAGTCAACTAACTAGGATACTTATCGGTGGATAGTAGGGTTGAATTCGCTGTAGGTCTTAATCAATACTGCAATGTTTTGTTATTCGAAATGGTCAGGCCTATGATCAGACCAGAGTGGTGAAGGGCGGAGGTGGAGACGTTATTGTGGTTGGCGTCAAGTGGTTCATCAAACCATCACAGCGCGGCGATTATAATCATTGAGGCGTCAAGGAAGCTATTCAGACTTAATAGACGCGGCACTGATATTCGCTATGTCAATAAGACATAGACAATAAGACACCAGTCTATTCGGAGGCGTGGGTTTGAATCCCACCGCTGCCACCAATTATGTTACCCGTTTTAGTAAGGTTATTTTACATGTAACGGGATCACACCATGTAGATACAGGTTACTGACCTGTAAGGGGGGATTGCCTGATGATGCCCTCTTGAAAGGCAGGTAGCTTTGTTCGTTGCCCAGAGGTACACATCAATGAAGTGGTATAAGGTGGTATTGGGCTAATCGTGGGCGAGCGGTTCCTTAAGTAGTTTATAAGTATTTTTTTAGGGCCAAAGGATTCGAGTAAGACAATATACTATTAACAATATATAATAATATATATATGTACACTTGTGAAGTTTATACAATAATAATGTCTCACAGTTCGTTAAGTAACGGCCTTTGAAACTAATGTTTAATAGACAGGGCCTGAACAACTATTTACGTGACAAGGTACTCTCACACCCTCAGGTGTGTAGAGTACACACAGACCCTCTTGAAGGTGTCTTGTATCGGAACGCTCGGAATGGTGTCTCCTGTCGTTCTCTGCCGCTCTCCGCTCCGTCGGCCGCACAGCTTCTTCTTTTTTTAATAACTGAACGAGTACATACTAATTAATACACGTGAAGATGGTGGAAAATACCAAGAGCAAGTGAACAAGTAAACAAAGGAAGCTTGAGAGATAAGCGAGAGGTTAAGAGAGTGAGTAGATTGCTCATGCTGTGTCAAACAAACATGACCTAGGCTGCGAGTAAGCACTTCCTCTTGCCCTTGTATCAGTCACTGCTCCATCCACAACAAATAATAACTGTTCTGTATATAGAGACAGAAGGACAAGATTCTCCTGCATTAATTGCTCTAGGACTACAGCTTTTTTTTTCAAGAGGACGAGGACAAGGACAAAGACGTTACAAGGCTTTTATCATGGCACAGACGAAAGGACAAGATTTGAATTGTTATAATGAAGACAGGACGAGAGGGACAGCAAGCCGACTCCTTAATCTCCAATACTTCCACAACTCAACACCCTCCCAGCCAACGCCCCGGGGCGGCCAGCCAGCGCGACAGCCCGTCAGTTGTGCGTCAACACACAACGCCTCTCAGCTGTGACACTGCCCTTGGAGGAAACACCCCTGATTCAGCAGTACGGATGGACTTGCCTTGCTGACTCTACACTATAGTAGTGAGTACAACATTGTAGCTGACACTACATGATACATATTTTAAATACGCCACTCGTTTACATAAATAACACTTAGTGGTGAGACAAATATTTTCACATTTGTTTTTGCTTAAATAGCCATGTGAAGGAATTTCAAGTAATTAATTTGTCAGTTATTTGTCTATAGATGTTTTAAATATGCTTACCGCTAATATTTCAAAATTTCTTGTAATTCTTCATAATTTGTTAGCTTCCCTATATGTAATATATATTCAATTCTCCTTCTTGCATTGCCTTAAAAGCCAGGAGATGGGAGATAATAGTTAACTTAATTAAGTTTTACTTATGAATTTATTGACTCCTAAACAAAGTTAGAAAGTGCGTGCATTATTGCTAGAATGTATAGTATAGCACATGTACTCCTAGCCTCTGAAGAATCAGGTAATGACAGTACAGGGAAGTTAACCTCTGTTTGAGGAATTACCTCTTGAATTGAGGGATGAATGTAATCACCTCCGAGTACCTCCGGTGGTAACAGTTATAATACCCCTACTGTAACTCAGTTTATCTCCTCCACACTAACCGTCTAATTCTAACACATCCGTCGCAGGTAGTTATTTTTTTACCCTTGCCGTGGACTCTTCCCTCAGGCCACTGGTGTTATTATGCCCAAATTTCTCTGCCAGGGAATATATTTTTGTCGATGTAAGGATATTATAACACAAAAACTATTAATGATCTAGCCGGTGCCACAGGCGCCACAGGCGCCCTTGTCAAAGGAGATTACTGCCATTGGCACTCCTTATGCAAATTTGTATTGCTTTGAATACTATTCTAGCTGAAGGCAGCTCTTATCACTGCTCAGAGAATGATTATAAAAAAAAAAATTACTCTCTGATATGCAATAATATAATATCAATAAAATGCATATCTTAACATGATAATTTATATTACTGACCCGGAGTCTACATTTTTATGAGCTGAGAAGCTGTACTCCGTAAGTTTAAAATAATAGGTCTCTAAATAACGAAATAAAATAAATAAATAAAATTAATAAACTCTTAAAAGGAGCAAATGCCAATGTCAAGGGAAGTTACTGCCATTGGGCACTCCCAGCGCACATTTTGATTGATTTATAATACTATTTGAGCTGAAATCAGCTCCTATCACTTTTTATGTGGTATGCACATAATATACATATATGCATATCTTAATGTTGTGATCATTTTTAGTACTGACCCGGAGTCAGATTTTATTAACTTACAAGCCGTATCTACTCCTCAAGTTTAAAGAAGCAGGTCTTAAAATATAAATAATAAATGAATGAAATAAATAAAACAGCCAGTGCGATTACTCACATCCTCAAGGCCCTGCTGTGTTTTATCTTTACTCCACACTTCAAGTGTTATTAAGTGACTATGCGGTAGAGTTTTGGCAACGCACTTCTTAATATTTGCAGGGATATTAACACATTACTAACAGACTTTGAGTTCATTTTTATTATAATAATTCATGTTTAGATTCTGTTGAAAAGTACTCTACCAGTTTATTGATGACCTTAATACCCTAGAACGCTAAACTTCTGTTTTTGTAACATGATCACTAAACAAGGGTACGGCGTACCCGAAATTGGAAAATGAAAAAAAATTATCATATATGAAGATTTATTGAAACAAACAATTACACATCTAAATGTATGTATCTTACAATTGATTAACCTATTTATAAATACTAAATACTTAACGTTATGTAGGAACAGATTTAAAAAAAAAAAGTGTGAACACCTAATTTTTTTTTGAAAATTTAGAAAAAAAATTTACCCAAAAAAAACCGCACCGCCGATTATAACTAAACTTAGCCTAAACACTCCCAGATAAGTGGCCACTGCTTTCAGGTTGTCTCCAGCCCTCGGTCAAAGCACAAACTGTCGTGAAGAGGGGTGAAAAAATACCCTTTTTTAGTGACGCAAAAATGTATTTTTTTTTAATATAATACGTTTTTAGCCTATGATTTCGGTTGTAACGTATATTTATCGACTATTCACAAAAAATAATGGTGCTTGGTATAAAACGGCAACATTCAAATTTACCTCGGCATCACACACAGTCGTCACAGATAGCGTAGTAGTGATTGGGGCAGACAGGCTTGTTACAGGTGACACACCTGAAACGTGTCTTCTTATCAAGCTTGTTTGGACAAGCACAGCACCGCACCTTTGGCTCTTCTGACAAACCTGCTGGATTCTTTCTAGGGCCACCCATTCCAGTGGGGTTGATCCTGCACACTTGGGCTATTACAGCCCTCACCTGCCGGTGCTGAGTCGGGGCGCTGAGGCGGCTCTCCGCTGAGGGCTTTATAAGGTCCAAGGCCAACTGCTCCATATATTTTTTCCTGGTCAGGGGTGTGGTCCCATCACGGATCATGTTGTGTTTGTGGATGATCCACGAGTTTATTAGAGCTGCATTCAGGATGCCGTAGAAGAGGCACAGCCTCTTTGTTTTCCTGCTGCAGCTGTACTGTGCACACATTTGGTCAAAGGTGTCCACACCACCTTTTGTCTTGTTGTAGAAATCGATCATCTCTGGCTTCCCAGTCCCTGTTATGGATGGCTGCGTGTGCATGGAAGACATTAGGAGAACGGTCTTCTTGGCAGTAGCTCTGTCTGGAACGTAGGAGACCAAAGTTATGTCATTGGTTAAGAGGAATGCACTAGTTCCTGGTACCCTGTTGCTCTTTTCCTGCATCATGATTGGAATCTCTTTCTTATTCCCCTACACAGTTCCCACCAGCGTCATCCCACAGTTATGGAGCAGATCTTGGATGAGGGGCACTGAGGTGAACCAGTTGTCAACAGTAACATTACGGTTAGTGTGGTGGTAGGGCCGTGTCAGGTCACGAGTAAATGTGTGGCCAAGATTTTCCCCAACTCGCGCATGGGTTCCCTGCTTCCCCAAGTAAGGAATGCCTGTGAGAAGGTAGTTGGTGGTCACGTCATTGGCCAATACAAGTTTGAGCCCATACTTAGCTGGCTTGTTCGGAATGAACATCCTGAAGGAACATTTACCCCTGTAGGCAAGCATCTGTTCATCCACAGTAATGTATTCATGTGGAATAAGATGTTTTTCACAGGAGCCAATAAACATGTCCAACACACTCCTAATGGGAGCTAATTTATCAGTGTCGCGCCTCACTGCCCGCGTACGCATGTTGTCAAAGCGCAGGCAGGTTAGCAGGAAGTTAAATCGGCACTCCGACATGGCAGCCCTGTAGAAGGCCGACCCTGTAATAGGGCTCCACACTTCCTTGGTGGACAGGTGGTTGTCGTGCCTGTAACCACTAAAAATTTAAACACCAAGCAAGGCTCGTATCTCTGTTGCTGTGGTCCTCTGAATGGTCGCAGTTTTCCTAGTAAACTTTGCTGCAATCTCATCTATTTTCTGGTTTGTCCATTGTACAACCTGTGCTACAAGTTCGTCATTTATAAAGAGACAGAAGCACTCTTGTAAGGTTTTAGCCTGCGCAGCTTCTTGTGTGGGGCCAGGAGTAAATGGTCCATAATATTTTCTTGCTGCTGTCCTTGTCGCTGCTACCACCTGAGGCCTTGTTTTCCACACGTAACCCTGTCTGCTCGTCATTGTGGCATGGTTGAATTTTACAAGCAGGTCTTCATCATCTCTACCAGCACAGTCACGTCGTCGTCGTCGTCCCCGGGTGGCAGCAGGAGTAGCAGCAGGAGGGTCGTCTGGGTCGTCTGAGTTAGTAGCCTGTGGGTCAGCTGAAGGGCCAGCAGCAGGGGTGGTCACAGCAGGCACAGCAGCAGGGGTGGTCACAGCAGGGTCAGCAGAAGTAGAAGGTGCAGCAACAGGGAAGGCAGCATCGGTAGAGGTGGCAGGCGAGCGGCTTGGTGGACGGCGTGCCCGCTTGGCATGACGGCGATAATCCTTTGCCTCCCTACGACGGCCTGTTCTCACGCCTGCCTCGTTATCACTATCTGAATCACTTTCACTAGATATATCTTGTGGTCGTAAGACAAAGTCAGCATCGCGGTCACTATCGTATATTTCCTCACATTAAAGTTCGTCACTGTCTTCGTCACTACTTTCACCAGTAGCCGTGAACAAAATACCTTCTATCTCTTCCTGAGACACATTTTCACGTCTGGAAACCATGATGAACACTATAGTTATACACTGTAAATTTGCTGTAAGTTTATCACTTCCTGTAAGGGAAAATAATTAATCACTATAGCCACACTTATTGCAGTATCCGTAAACAAGGGTACGTAGAACCCTATTTGGTTTTAACCCTGTATTTGTAAACAAGGGTACGTCGTACCCTAATGACGTTCTATGGAAAAAATCATGGCGCGGAGTGGAGCGACGTGACCTACCGCTGTCAAGGTTGGAGGAACACTGAAGCTATAGCGAGTATGGGCGCAATGGGTCCATCAGAACATCACGGGATACTAATGATGTCACTAGCGACGGGTTCCTCGTACCCATGTTTAGCGTTCTAGGGTTAAGTGAATTATAAGTAAATTATCCTTATATCATTACTCGTGTTATATCAAACATTTAGTGGGATTCCTCTTTCCTATGTTGCCATGAATGCCCTCACCTTGTATAGGAATTTTTTAAGGAGCGTTGGCAGCACTGATACTCTTTAGTACACAATGATGTACCAAAGCTAGGTACATACATGTCTTTATACCATCGCGGGGACGCAATGGAGTAGGTTACCGAGCGATATTAGGGTACTGGTTAAATATTATATGTATATGTATAATCTATACTAAAGCAGGATGTTTGAGTGTCTGTGTGTCTTCTACCGGCGCCTGTCGGTCTGAGGCAATGCCACCTTTTAATGACATTGTGCTGAGCCAAGTAGCCACGCCATCCCATATGATGATGACGTGGATAGCCAGCCTGGTGTTTGGGAAGCAACACGTGATGGTGATCGCGCTCTACAGGCCTGGGAGACATGGACGCCGGAGGCTGTGAGGTTCCGGTCAAACTTCCTTATATGCGGCCGACGGAGCGGAGAGCGGCAGAGAACGACAGGAGACGCCATTCCAAGCGCTCCGATACAAGACACCTTCAAGAGGGTCTGTGTGTACTCTACACACCTGAGGGTGTGAGAGTACCTTGTCACGTAAATAGTTGTTCAGGCCCTGTCTATTAGACATTAGTTTCAAAGGCCGTTACTTAACGAACTGCGTGACATTATTATTGTATAAACTTCACAAGTGTACATATATATATATTTATATATTGTTAATAGTATATTGTCTTACTCGAATCCTTTGGCACTAAAAAAATACTTATAAATTACTTAAAGAACCGCTCGACCACGATTAGTCCAATACCACCTTATACCACTTCATTGATGTGTACCTCTGGGCAACGAACAAAGTTACCTGCCTTTCAAGAGGGCATCATCAGGCAATCACCCCTTACAGGTCAGTAACCTGTATCTACATGGTGTGATCCCGTTACCTGTAAAATAACTTTACTAAAAAGGGTAACAGTCCTATTGTTATTTAACACTATGTGCAAAGAGTCTATATACAATTCTCTCATATCCACGTATATATTTAATAAGATATGTTTTCCTCACGGAGGTCTGGAGTGTACTGATTCTCCGTAAGCGGGTGGCAGTGAGGGCCCGCTACCAAAACCCAGCCACGTGTACAATTCCCGGTGGCTTGGATCTAATGGGCAGCGGCCAATAGCCAATGACCACGTTTCAAACGAAGGTGCTAATTATTTAAGGTGCAAATGCTTAATAACTACTGGGAATGTTCATTTATATTATCCCAGTACTTATCATTTACTTAAATTACCTTAATTAATACCCATAACCATAATAATTATATATATACATCCCTACGCACCCCCTTTGATGAGCGGACAATACCTACCTCACAAGGCGGGGTGAAACAAAACCACCACTCTACCAATTTTTAAGAGGGAGGCTAGTGGATAATTTCCACAACTGGGGGCCGACGAAAACTGAAGTTCCGCTTCATGTGACATCACACGGGGCCACATAGCGCCGGAACATTTGAATATAGGTTTCGGCACTTTGGTCTTTGACTATTTTGAAATTAACAGCCTTGATAGAGGTACATGTGAATATGCAGACATATACTTGATTGGGGGGAGAGTTATCTCCATTAATTAAAATATCCCCAGTATAGTTATCACCATTGAACTCAAATGGTTTTAGGAGTTCTCTATCAGCGGAAAGTTCAGGGGGACCTAGATAGGCGACTAGTCTACCTTCAGATCTATTATATTTATTGAGAGATTTGAGGTAATATTTGACTGCCTGTCTACCATGATGTATCCAAAATTGACACCTGATATCGGCTAATATTGTGGCCATTCCAACATGTAATGAGTTCCTATGATATTCTTCTACCAACAATTTAGTAAGATGATGGCGTTGGGGAATTAGTATGGGATGACAGGTGGCATTTGGAAGATCAGCTTTCAAATTTCGTCCCCGACACCTAATTATGCCCACATGATCTACGTACATACCTAATAATATGGTCAATTTGTTCCTATGGGGGCTGGCTGAGGCCAAGAGCTGATATTCCTCAGGAAATACCTGCTTTTGTATTGTTTTGACCCAAAACTTCAAAGGATCAGAGCTATCCCTTCTAATGGATTTGAAAACTAAATTAGTAGTCTTGATTAGTTTGCTCCATAAGGAAAACTTTCCTATGTCTATCACAGGATCTGGGATCAATACAGGTTCCCTTATTATATCTATAGATATGCCTGGCTGAGTGGAAACCTGTTAAGGATTATTATTACACTCTTTCAGCCAGGTAGGGCTTTTAAACCATAATCCTGTGTTCAATTTGAGGTTATTATTTCCTCGTGAGACATTATTATTAAGATTTTCATTAGTGGCGATATATTCAGTATGAGCTGGAATATCACTTTCCTCTAATATCTCACTTATTGGTGTGGGCAAGAAAGTGGTTCCAATTCTGGTAATTAATAGGGGTTTTGCATGACTAGGAATACTCTCCTCTTGTTCGGCTTGGTGAGTAAGTGGGATGGATCCCATTATTACCTTACACCAGCACTGGTGAACATAGAGACGTTATGTCTTTTGATGACCTTCCTTAGGTAACGCCCAAAATAATCAGCGCCTATTATTAATTGGAAAGGACCATCAACGTCCTCGAAGGTATTACTAACTAGTTTAACACCATTATCCCTCAGCATTGCAGCTGTGTCTTTTAGTCCATTAACAGTTAAACTACTACCAATATTATTAATTACTACAGCAGCTACCCTACATGTATATCCTCCTAATTGGACTAGGTTTTGAACTATGTCAAAGGTTTGAGCCTCATTATTGGCAAGAAAACCTGATATGGCTAAATTCACTTTATTAATTATGGGTAGTTTTAACAATTCAACTATCTCCCTACTTATGAAGGATCTTTGTGCTCCACTGTCAAACATTGTCTTTACTATGACTGCATTACCATTGTGGCTGACCTTCAATTCTGCAGTAGGAACAGCTGCTGAACTATTCTTATTAGTGACTGCCATTTTAACTACTGAAGAGTCTGGGTTTTTTTTTATCACTGTTAGGACAAAGTTCTTAAGCTTATAGGGCATGCATTTAAAGCATGTTTACCGCGGAGACAGGTTAGGCAGTTATCAAGGCTTATTAACCTTTCAACTCTCGTGTAACAATCTGAATAGATATTACATGTGGAGGGTGGATGTCCCCCCTCACATAAGACACAATGTATTCCTCGTACTTCATTAGAAATAGCCCCGGATTTAGGGATTGTATCTTTTATTTGAGTAGGTCTTAGTGGTTTACTGGTAGGATGAGAAGTTTGAATCTTAATTACAGGCTATTTGATTTGCGTAACTTTAATAGGCGCAGGATAAATACCCACTAACGAGGGATCTTTAAACTCTAAGGGTGGCTGATATAACTGATTACCCTTATGTGTAACAATCTTGATCTCCCTGTGGTGGGGTTCCTGCTCAATACCTTGCAAAATTTGGGTTAAAGAAGCTTTAGCTGTTGATGGAATATGAGCACACTCCAGTAATCCCTCATATTCAATTACTTTATCGAGATATCTTTGACACTGTTGTTCATAATTGATCACACATTGGTGAATCATTTCTTTATCCCCAGTTTGTCATGGTGAATCATTTCTTTATCCCCAGCTTGTCTTAATTGAACTTCATATAGGAAGTAAACCTTCTCTTATTTAATCCATTGTTCATTTAACAATGGTAGCCCTGTAATTAGATTAATATAATCAATAGGAATTGACTTAATTGCGTCCTCACACTTGTTATATATGTGTGTGAGCATTGCTAATTTAGCCGGATAATGAATGCTTAGCTAATTTCGCCATGATTAACTATTCATATACCATTCGCCAATAACTAAGTCAAATAAAATATTAAATGCAAGATAACGTCACAAAAAATAATTGCTAGTTGATAATTAATTATTATATCAAGTAGTGGTAGTGCCGTTGCTTGGCCTGTCAAGGCGCATAACCAGGCCTATAACCAACCACCACTTAACTACTACAACCAAACATAGTGCTACGCAACCTCTGATGTTATCTACTACCTGGCGAATGGTAGTTACCCGGTTGAGTCATTCCTGACGCCGCAAAACAACTCGCCTCCCTTCTCATAACCACCTGTTGTGATAGGCTCATAATTAAGCCTCACAATCGACCACCTCGAGTACATGAACATCAATATTCCTCACTCGGGGCACCAGCTGAAGAAATCTATTTCTACAAGCATATATTAATTTGATATCTTACCCATACAAAACCCATTGTATATCTCATCCTGACACAATACCCCAACTAGTCAACTAACTAGGATACTTATCGGTGGATAGTAGGGTTGAATTCGCTGTAGGTCTTAATCAATACTGCAATGTCGTGTTATTCTAAATGGTCAGGCCTATGATCAGGCCGGAGTGGTGATGGGCGGAGGTGGAGACGTTATTGTGGTTGACGTCAAGTGGTTCATGAAACCATCACAGCGCAGCGATTATAATCATTGAGGCGCTAAGGAAGCTATCCAGGCGTAATAGTCGCGGCACTGATATTCGCTATGTCGATAAGACGCGTCCTATTGTTTTTTAACACTATGTGCAAAGAGTCTATTTACAATTCTCTCATATATACAAATCCACGTATATATTTAACTAGCCGCAAGGCCGCCCTCCGGGCGGACTTTTTGGCTAGCTCCTGCGGAGGGCTATTGGTGAGCCTTCGGCCCACCACCTGTGTTTAGTGGGACTTCGGCCCACCAAACACAGACTCTCCAGATAGCCCCTTCTAGCTTTCCTGAAATCATGGATGTAGAAATGTATGTATTAACACCAACCTATTCACATCACCCCCAACCCATTCACTCACCCATTACCCATCACCCCCCACCCATTCACTCACCCATTACCCCCCACCCCCCACCCATTCCCTCACCCATTATCCATCACCACACACCCATTCACTCACCATCCCCCCCCATCTATTCCCTCACCCATCACCCATCACCCCCCACCCATTCACTCACCCATCACCCCACACCCATTACCCATCACCCCACCCATTCACTCACCCATTACCCATCACCCTACATCAAGGTTTCCTCAATTCTCGCAACCCACTTTTTTCACAATTCTCGCTAATAGGCTGCTAAAAAAAGAAAAGAAAAAAAGTGATCGGATCATCTCATAAATAGGCTTAAAACCTTCCCCTGCTCGAGCCGGTTCCAAAAATGTGCCATATGAGGGGATTCCGCAAAAGGGGGCGGCATCTGGAGCGGACACACACACACACACACACACACACACACACACACACACACACACACTTTCGCTTATATTATTATAGATAAGAAATATTATCCTCACGGAGGTCTGGAGTGTACTGATTCTCCGTAAGCGGGCGGTGGCGAGGGCCCTCTACCAAAACCCAGCCACGTGTACAATTCCCGGTGGCTTGGATCTAATGGGCAGCGGCCAATTGCCAATGACCACGCTTCAAACCAGGGTGTCAATTATTAAAGGTGCAAATGCTTAATAACCACTGGGAATGTTCATTTATATTATCCCATTACTTATCATTTACTTAAATTACCTTAATTAATACCCATTACCATTAAAATATAATATATATATATATATATAACTATAATATATATATTATATATAATATATAATATATATATATATATATATATATATACATCCCTACGCACCCCCTTTGATGAGCGGACAATACCTCCCTCACAAGGGGGGGGGGAAACAAAACCACCATTCTACCAATTATTAAGAGGGTGGTTGGTGGATATTTTCCACATACGGTATACATCAGTGATTCTCAAACTGTGCGCCGCGGCGCACTTGTGCGCCGTGGGAATCCCCTAGGTGCGCCGCGTAATTTTTTTCATATATATGGGTATTTTGCGCTCTGAGGTTGCAGTTTTTGTTTTTTATATTGAAGATGGAAAATCGTAAATGAATGAGTTAATATGTAACTAGGCAGGTAGATGCAAGGTCCTTTTAATAATATTATAAGTACTTTGGGTAGATAGATAAAGTAAGAAATAGAGAATAAATAAATAAGTTATTCATGCTTAAAAAAAATACTTCCCGCTTCCACCACAATACGTGTTGACCGAGTACTGTACACGTACTGTACCAGTCTGAGCCGCAGCCTGCTGTCGTTACTGAGTTACCAACTTACTAGTTTTATCACGCGTTCATGTGAATTGTTTTTAGCGACATATAAAAGGAAAAAGGATGATGAATAGAAACTAATGCATACGTATATCAGTAGGCTTTATGCAAGTTTGACTGTTTGATGTGATTTCCCTGAACCCCGATCGATAAATAACATGTATAATTTGGCAACACACGCAGGCAGAGCGTTGGGTAGGCACCTCCCGTGGTCAGTGTAGCCGTGAGCCTCAGTAAGTATCGCTGTTGTGGTGTTAATGAGGTCCAAGCTTAAAAAATGGATAAGTACCTCATTAAAAAGCGAAAGTGTACTGAAGGCAATAGCGGTGGAGTCGCAGTTGATCATGAATCAAAACGTAAATGTGTCAAAGGCACCGAAGGCGAAGTAACAGTAATAACTGTTGAAAGTGAGTCCTCTCGTCCAGACCCTAGTGTGGAGAGTGAAGAAAGTGATGTGACAGTTGAAAATTAGCATAGTCGTACAGGTCCGTTATGGCAAAGTGAAGTGACAGTTGAAAGTGACCGTAGTCGTGCGGGTCCAAGCGGGCAAAGAGAAGTGACAGATGAAAGTGAGTTTTGTCATCCAGGTCTGAGCGTGGTCAAAACGACGACACGTGCCAGCAAAAGTAACCGCAGTAAGTAATTTCGCCTGTATGACGACAGTTATCTTGGACTTGGGTTCACTTGCTGTGATGATGAAAATGGTCCAAAGCCAAAATGTGTTGTTTGCGGCATTGAGCTATCAAATGAATCTATGACTCCTATGAAAATGAAGAGACATTTAACAACAAAACATAATCACCTCTCTCAGAAGCCTATAGATTACTTTAAAAGACTCTTGAAAGATAACAAACAACAAAGGCTTGGGTTTGAGAAAAAGGTGAAGGTGGCAGAAAAGGCACAGAAAGCAAGCTATTTAGTGGCAGAGCATACAGCAAAACAAATGAAACCCCATTCAATTGCAGTCATATTTCCTTCCAGCTTTCTGTGCTGTGGTGAAAACATTGTTTGGGGATGAGGCTGAAAAGGAAGTGAAAAAAATTCCCCTCTCCGACGACACGATTGGTAGACGAATCAAAGACATGTCGTCTGATATTGAATAAAGTGTGTGTGAACTCGTGAAAGGTAAAATGTATGCTTTACAAGCGGATGAATCAACAGACATTGGAGGAAAAGCTCAGGTACTAGTGTTCATCCGTTATGTTGCTGATAACAAAATAACTGAACATTTCTTGTGCTGCAAAGAACTAGTGCAAACCACAGGACAGGAGATATTTTCTACAGTGACAGAATACTTGAAAGAAAAGGACTTGTCATGGAAATTATGTGTAGGAATTTGCACAGATGTCTGTCCATCCATGGTGGGATCGGTAAAAGGTTTTGTGTCCTTAGTCAAGAAGGAGAACCCAGATTTGATTACTAACCATTGTTTCTTGCACCGTGAAGCTCTTGTTGCTAAAACACTCGGACAAGAATTAAAGTTTGTCCTTGATGATGTTGTGAAAATGGTAAACTTTCTTAAAAGCAGACCAAAGCAGTCAAGACTATTTTCCATTCTTTGTGAAGAAATGGGATCTCCTCACGAAGGTCTTCTCCTCCACACAGAAGTCCGGTGGTTATCAAGAGGCAAAGTGTTATCCCGGGTGCATGAACTGAGAGAGGAAATGCTCCTTTTCTTTACCCATGAGGAGAAAACTAAATTCTGCGAATTACTTGCTGATGAAATTTGGAGTGCAAAATTATGCTACTTGGCAGACATATTTGAACATCTGAACAAGGTTAATGCAAGTATGCAAGGAAGAAATGAAAATATGATAACATCTTCTGACAAAATGAAAGCCTTGGTAGAAAAATTTGGCTCTGGAATGAAAGGATGAGTGAAGGCAAGATTGACATGTTTCAAAAGACTGCTGAAGCTAAATATACAGACATTGTTCCACTCATTAAGCAGCACCTTGAAAGCCTAGGAAGGAACATAGAAAAATATTTCCCAAATATATCTGTTGAAAGTTATGACTGGCTGATAAATCCATTCGTTCACGATCCCTTGAGCAAGCCACAACTTAGCATCCTTGAAGACGAGGAACTAATCAACATCCGTAATGACCGCACACTAAAACTGCAATATCTGGATATGACATTAGAAAGCTTCTGGATTCAAATGGAAAACGAACACCCATATATATCCAAAAGGGCCCAGAAAATACTCCTGCAATTTTCAACCTCATATCTGTGTGAACTGGGATTCTCAGCCCTCACAAATATAAAAACTAAGAAAAGGAATAAATTGCTGGCTGTTGAAGAGGAAATGAGAGTGTGTCTGTCAACTGTCCCTCCTAACATAGAGCGGATATGCAACTCCAGGCAGGCACACGTGTCCCACTGATCAGGTATGTTATTGTTGTAACAGTAGTTTATTTACACATTATGTCCTTATGTCCATTCCTGTATATATATATATATATATATATATATATATATATATATATATAATATATATATATAGCTGCTGCGCCGCCGAAGTCCAAGATATAATCTAGTGCACCGCCGTCCAGTGAAGTTTGATAACCTCTGGTATACATACATACACCTATGGATTCTAAATAATTGCATATGTTTAAGTGTGCCAATGGAAATTTTATCTATTAATTTGATAGTAGCTGAAAAAAATGTAGAAGTACTGTGTAAATTGTAGCTACGTAAGTAAAAAATAAATAATATTGCTTAACGGGCAAGTGAAGATTATGCGTAAGTCCTGCCTTCTCCTCCCATCGGCGCGCTCTCTCTCTCTCTCTCTCTCTCTCTCTCTCTCTCATCTCTCTCTCTCTCTCTCTCTCTCTCTCTCTCTCTCTCTCTCTCTCTCTCTCTCTCTCTCTCTCTCTCTCTCTCTCTCTCTCTCTCTCTCTCTCTCGCATATTAATGTTTTTCACATATTATTTATAATTATCTGTTTACGACTTGGCGACCCACTGAGCAAAAGCTTGCGAACCAGTATTAGGTTGCGACCCGTACTTTGAAGAACCCTGGTATAGGTATAAGAGGGGCAGGTGGAATGGAGATGTAGTGCCCCCCTTTACTTTAAGTTAATTAAGGGGACAAACAAGTCTGAAGGTTATGCTGCCACCACCCACATTAAGTGGAAAAAAAATGATTTGAAAAATATATAAGGATAAATGAATTAAAGGGACAAAACTTTAACTAGGTTTTCTTTATAAGTATCTATTTCTCTGAGTACTCATATCCTAATTGAGGGTTCCACAATATTTGGTAACTAACGGGAGAGATTATACAAAACAATCTTAAATACCGCTTGGGATTAACCAAAAAATATTTCGTTTAGTCACTGTGGATAGGTAGCCTACCTAGCTCTACCCAGAATAACATGTGCCAACTGGGCCTAACTCCTACAACTACAAAACTGTTATGGCCTTAGCTCGTAGTAAGATAGTCAGGGCGATCGTCCAGGGACCACAACACTCGACACACAACAGTGCCGCAAAACTCGACGTCGGTGGCCCACGTGGCTTCACTGGACACTAACATATCTTGCTAAGGCCATCGTCTTGTTCTCCTCTCAACAAAAAACCCTCACACGAGGGTTGCTGGGAACGTCTCCCTCACACGACCATCCACGGAGAAGGTCTAGAAGAGAGAGATAGAGTGTCTACCTGCTTCCTCCCTCGCCTATAATATATCGTCGTGACGTAACAAGAGCGACGACGAAAAAAATTAAACTAGCCTTGACAAATGCTCTCTAATTTCTCATCCTCAATAAAGCATATTAAATAATACAAAATTTTTGGTGGGGAAATGAAAAAAATAGTTATTTACCAAAGGGCTTCCCCTCCCCCTTTAAAAGCTGTCTAGGTTTTATACCGTCGCCCAAGGCCCCTTTTTTCCCTAAATTACATAGTTTTCCCCAAAAAGAAAAAAAATTGGCCCTTTGTTTTTAATCACAAAATCCAAAAAGGGTTTTCAGCTAAGTACAAAAAGGGAAAATTTTTAAACAGACATGCCCCAACCCCCTTTAAAAATCCCATTACAAAAAAAAGGGGTTTTTCTACCAAAAAAAATATATGTAACTTTTTACAACCCCCCCTTAAATTCCTATTTTCCACTTTTAAAAAACATTTTTTCCTTTTACACCCCCTAATAACCCCTTTGGCCTCCCTTAGCCCAAAAGAGCATTAGGAAACCCCCGGGAAATTTTGGCAAAACAAGCTAAAAATTTCATGGGTAGGTCTAAAAAATTTTAAAATTTCACATAATAAAGTCCTAAAAAATTCCCTTTGGGTTTTTTCTAAAAATTCCAAGATGGCTCCAAAATTGCCTCTGTTTAAAATTTTTTCTAAATAACTTCGTTTTTTGCCCCAGGAAAAAACTACCCAACAAAAGTCTGAATATTTTTTTTAAAGGTCCGGGGAAAACGCAAATTTTAATTTGCATTTACCCCTACTGGGAATTTTTAATAAAAATACCAAAAAAGAATGCAATTTTCCCTGAAACTACTGTTTTTTTCCAAAAATTTGGTTTTCCAAGGAAGTTTATAAAAAACAATGAAATCAAAACATAACTCTTTTTGATTGGTTTCATTTTTATTTTGTGCAAAAGGGAAAATTTAAGTGCACACTTGGTTACATTGATTCATAATCAGTATTTTTGGGAAAACCCGTAACCCAGTGCGGTCTTAAACCTTTCAATTCAGGGCATTGATTCGAAGTCATCATCGTTCACATCTAACATCGGTGCTGTGTTGGCCCCAAGATTGACCGCTACATTTCCGCACTGGGCCCTACAATAAAACCCCAAGTTTTTTTGCAGCTGCAAGTAAGGTGTTGCACCTTTTCCTGTTTGAATCCACATGACCCCATGTTAAAGGGGCGGGTGCAACAGGGATAGGGGGTTTCTAGGGCAAAAAAATTAAATCATTTGACCCCCATCCCCTTTCCCTTTTTGGAGGTAGCCTATTGCCTCCATTTTTAAAACATTATGAAACGGCGGTAGGAAGGGTGTTTTGGGCAGCAGCGCTCGTTGGAGGAAAGCTCGCTAGTTGAAATGTTTAAACTCAAGGAATTTCGACTATTCCCGTCTGTCCCCCCCCCCCGATGTGTGGGAAAATTAATCTAGGGACTCAACTTTGCTGGGCACCATACAGCTTCGGGGATAAAGGTTTTCAAAAACCCCTTTTCACGTTATCATGGGTGTTTCCCTTGGGTTGGGAAAAGGTTACCAAACCCCCCCCCCCCCCCGATTCGCGCTTCGTGTGGACCATTTTAAAAACCCTTTACGCTTCCCCCTTCGATGGGTTGCGGGACACCGTATCACAGCCAGTCACGGCATGGGGAAAAGGGGAGGGGGTGTCGGTATCTTACAGCATTCTAAATTTTCCCTAAATGTTGAAGGCCTTTTACGGATTAAAGGGAAAACATAGAAATGAAGATATTGTAGTAGTGCTTGTTGGGTAAATTAGCATAACAAAGTAGATCCGTGTCAGTCCCAACAACGGGAAAACCCCCCGGGGTTTTCTAGACTCAGTTTACAGTTATGCTTCTGAAAAAATCAGGTGTATGCGTCTGCATCTGCTTGTTTGACATTTTGGGCCACCCAAATCGCTTTTTTTCTCAAATTTATTTTTTTTCAGCCCTCTTTTTTTTGTTCCCGGGGTTTCCCTAAGAATGATTTTTTGGTTGTAGGGGTTTTGGGCGGGGGTCTCTTCGAACATTATATCCTAGCGTGCACTTCTGAGCTCTCCGTCCTGTTCAGCAAACCTTTGTTAAAGGTCAGGTTTTCATACCCATCGAACACCAAAGTGGGACTTGCTCCAAATTTTTTGAAGATTTAAGAAATGTAGCCTGGAATACATCAAAATGGTGGCCCTGCTGGGGCCAAAAAACAACTGAGGGAAGAATTTTGCCCCACCATCCAGACAATTATCTGCAGGTTGGAGGGCGGGTAAATGATTTTAACCCCAAGCCCAAAGGGAACTTTTTAAACTGGTTTCCCCCTGACCCCAAATCTTGGAAGCAAAGGGGGTTTGGGGTCAAGTTCTAAGCCCAAGAAAGCTCATACCCCTTGCTGTTTTTTAGGAGGGCATGTATTCTTTTTTTTTTAATTTAATTTTTTTTTATTTTATCTATTCCCTAATATAATACATTTTCCCCCAAACATAGGGCAATACATACACATCAATACATACCTACATATATACATAAAAAGCAGTAAAAAATAAAGCGGGCATTCAGCCCGCCGCTGTAGCCGAGCCATAGCCCAGGTCATAGGGGGGCGGGGCGTGAGGCAGTCCCGCCCCTTTAAAGGGGCCACGGGGGAGGGGGGCGGTACGCGCCCCCCCCCGCGGGGGGCGGGGTTTTCTAAAAACGGGCCGCACGAGGGGGGCCCGGCTTTTCTCCAGGGGGGCCCGCGCTTGTCTGAGCCGCCTGTGCGGGGCGGGGGAAAGCAGGTAGTGGATCAGGAGTTTGGGGGGGTTGTGGGGAAACAGTGCTCCACGGCCGTTTTCTCAAACCCGTCCCTAAACTCCCCCGGGGCCCAAGTACCAAAACCCAAAGTGGGTGTAGGACAAACCTCCCTGGGTGGGAAAACAGCTGCGGGGCGGACGAAGGGTTTGGCTCGTTGTTTTCGGGGCTTGTTTGTGCCGGCTTGCCCCTCGATTTTCTGCACCAGCTGGGGGATACTGTTCCCCTGCGGAACAGACTGCGCGTTTTGGGCCCATCCCTTTGGTTGTTGAACAGTATTTTGGGATTAAATTTTCTCCCTGCTGCCCCCAAATTTTTAAACTTTTTTTGCTCCGATTGTTTTCATTTTTGTCTTTACGGCGTATTTTTAGGGCTGTGAACTTTTTTCCTGCCCATTTTTGATGCTGTTTCGGGGCCGATTTCTACCGCATTATCAAAAATTTACGGGTGCAATGCAACAATTCCCGGGAGCAGAAAAAAGCAGCCGATCAAATTGATAGCCAGGGAAAACGGTGGGTGTGTTTGCACCAAACCGATAAAAAAATGGCGGGGCCGCTTAAAACCCTGACTGGACACTTTGGGCCCCATTCTTGGTTTGCTCTGATTTCCCGTGTGAAATCCCGTAAAAAGCTCCAGTCTATCCCCAGAAAAGGAAAGCAGTGAGGGAAGGGATGCCCCCATGTAGCCGTGTTTCTCTGTAATTCCGCGACCCCTGGGTCCCTCCTCCCCACACTCTGAAAATTTTTCATCAAAACTGCTCTTTTTGTTTTTCCGAGAAATTTCCACTCCAGAATGAAACCCGGGCGGCAAAAGGTGAAGTGTCTCTTCCCCCGTAAGCGACTGTACTCGTTGTCGGCATGTTTTCCTCCAGGGTTTCCCTTTGTTGCCAATACAACCTGGGGAGACTTGGCGGGAGTGAAGAAAGTCCTGCGCATAAAAATTGGGAAACCCCCCCCCCCACACAAATGAGATGAAGCTCCCAGTCCCCCGTCCTCCACACGAAAAAATAAATTTTAGAAAGCCACTTGCCCGTATTTCTGCCCCCCACAGCTTGGGGGGGGGGTTTTTTTCCTTTGACTTGCAGGGGAAAAGGGCTAGGAGTTTTGAAAATGATGGTCAAATGCCTTTTATATAAAATTTTCCTCACTACATCAGCAGCAATTTTTTGTCATGGTTTTAGAAAGGCCCTTTTGCAGGGTTTTCCAAGGGGGTTATGTCTAAAAGGGCCCTCCAAGGGGGGGGGGGGGGGGCCCGTTGTATCCATCAAGACACTAAAGAGGGGAGTGACTGAGAAAAAAGAGCACGCAGAGCGGATTGAAAAGGGATGACCAGATAGAAAATCATCTTGGATCCCTTGGCTATCTGTCTCCCAAAGCTCTGCCAGTCCGCAACCTTCCGGGTATGACCCAGCTACCCAGATAGACATGAGAAAAAAAGCAATCCACCTTCGGACAAAATCCTTTCAAGATCCTGTGAAGAAGCTACAACTCTGAAACTTTTGGGGGACAAGGGGGTCGAATAGATGGGACTTTTCCCCCAACCCTGTTTTTTACACTATTGCGGGCGGGATAAAGCAGTGTGATTTTTGCTTAAAATTTTGGGGTCCATATTTATGGAAAGGGGAGAGTTTTCCATCCTGGTTTTCCCCTTTTTCCCCTTTAAATTTTTGGGCACCCCCGCAGGCCATTTTTATGAAATTTCCCCGAAAGGGCAAGGGGAAGGGTTTCCCTGTACAGCTAATGGCCCCGAGGTAGTCCAACCCCAGTTGCTGAGCGCAGAAATTTTGCTGCCGGTCAGGGAAACATCAGGGGATGTACTATTATAGATTGTAAACGGCCCAGCCCGGCTGGGTGTATTTTCTTAGGGGTGCCTTTCCAAAAGGGTCCCGCTGATTCAGGGAAAAAGGGAAAACTTTCACTTTTCCCCTTATTGGTTTTTGGGATCCGTATTTCCCCGGGGGAGTTACACATCAATAACCCCCCATTACTATGGAAGGGGATTGTGACCACTAAAAAGAGTACATTGAAATCTGAAATTTTCGAGGGCAAACTGTGGGGAAAACCCTTCCAAAAGATAAGAGGGGTTTCCCTGTCATGAGGGGATGTTTCCCAAAAATGTGGACCTCCTTGTATCCCTCGCAAACTCAAATTTTCAAGGTGTCGATCAGCTCACGTGAAAACTACTTTCATGAAGTACACCTATTGCTAGGAGGAAAATGAAATGAAGGATGCGGGCCCGGCCCCGCTGAAATATTGCATGGGCCCATTGCTGTACATTTTCTTTGTGAGACTTTTTTGATTTCCCCCCTTGCCCCTCCACGGGCCCTTTTCCAAGAAACGTTTCAAGAACTGGGTATCAGTGTTTCTCCATATTGGGTTTTTTTAAGTGTTGTGAAAATTTATCCCCCCCGCGTACACTGTTTTTCCCGAAAAATCATTTTTTGAGGAAAAAAGGCCCTGGGCAATTTATACCAAACACTTTTTGTCCTTGCCTCAGACCCCTTGTAAATGATCCAAACTGTCATGGGAACCTTGTGTGCCGAAACCCAAAAAAACCCCTACCTTCTGTGTTCTCCAATGCTTTTTACAAAAATGCCATCACCATAATATTTCCCTTAAAATTATCTTTAGATGTTTTAAAAATACCCCCATGGGCCGGGAGATACTCGGCCCTTTGATCTGGGGGAGTTCTTGGGAGTGAATACTGCACTCACGTGTTTTTCAAGAAAACTCACATAGTTTTGAAGCTTCCTGCCGAATTTAAAATTGGTATTTAAATCCCTTTTTTTTCATCCCAAAAAAAAAATTTTTGCCCCCACTGCCGGTGATATTTTGTTCAGCTGCAACCAATTTAGGGACTTTCTTCAATTTTATTTTGCGCATTGCTGTCTCCTTATCATTTCTGTCTCTAGCTTTATTGAGTACTGTTTTCCGGAATTCCAGTTTTTTAAAATTTCTTACAGGCCTTCTTTAAAAAAAAATTCTTTCAAAACCCGAGAAAACCCGAGCCGAACAAATAGGGACTCCGTTTTCAAATCAAAAGTTTTTTTAAAATTTTGCCCGGAGTATGGGCACTTCTGTTCCTCATGACACACACCCCCCCTTTTTTGAAGATAATATGGAAAATTTTTTTTTGGTGTATTGGTTTTCCCACACCCACATGAACACTAAGGGTGTTCCTTCTCAAAAATTTTTATGAAGTTCATCTCTTCTCTCCAAACTTGAAGACACAAATGTCCCACGTCCTTTGTCCCCAATACAAAATTCCCGGGTTTTGCTTTCTTTGCGATGAACACGTTTTTCCCGCCCTACCGCAATCTGGAATAATAAAGAAAAAAGAAAAATTGTAAAATTTAAACAGCTTAAAAATAAACAAGCCCGCAACATTGGCAAAAAAATGGTTTCAAGACGTCGAGAGATAAATTTCTCCATGTAGCTCTCTTAATGTCACCAGTTATATCGCCAGATATCGAAACTCGGTTGTTATCCAATTAAATGACATTTTCAATATTTGGATCACCTAGATAGACCACTGTAATGTGTTCCTAGTACCTTCTAACATATACTCAAGCACTTATTCATGTTTCTAACCTGTCTAAACCATTTATGTGAAAATATGAAAAAGTTACCATTTTGGACGGAATCTTGAATTTTTTTTGAAAAAATGCACAAGGAGGAATTTCAAGGACTTTTAGTATGTGATTCTGCACCTTTTTCTGAACCTACCATGATAATTTCAGCTTGTTCGCCAAAACTTCCAGGTTTGTGCCTATTTTGGGCTAATGCTCTTGGACTAACAATTCTCAGATGACTTTATTTAAGTGGTATGGCATTCTTAACTTCTTTACCTCTCTCACATAGATCAGATTAGCCAGTTTGGGGATACATAGTAGGGTACGACGTATAACAAAAATTCTTTTTCTCAACGTTGGCATGCCAATTTCCTATGTAAAATGGAATTCTCGGACGATTTAATTTTTCCATTTTTGCATTTGAGCAATTCTTACTATGCAAAATCGCACTTTTATATTGCACCCTTATCGAATAGTGCTTCAATGAGTACGCAATGCCCGGTTGGTCCTGTTTTTTGCATCATCCACCAATATGAGTTCTAAATGACTAGCGTGGTAAGCTTTTTCTGATCAGTTGGTTCATCAGGCACTACATCACAGTGTCACAGCCTCTACGTTGGCCTAGAACGTGTCCATCATGTCATTCTTAGACCTGAAGCAGGGCATGGTCTCCCGGTGGTGGGCCGGAGCCCGGATGAACCCGTCTCTGGCCTGCTGCCCCACCACTGCTGCCGCAGCCTCTGTCACCTGCTTCACGACTCTTTCGGTGCTCTGAGTGTGGATAGAGAGCTCCGAAACCTCGTATATCTTGACCAGGATCTCCTGGATCTGATCCCCGGACAGTGAACAGGTGAATGCCGGCTCGTGCACCTGGCCAGGCTGCCAGCTGATCACTGTCTGCAAGCTGGTGGCTGACAAGTTCAGCTTGGGTGTGATGCGAGGTCTTACACTGGTGTCCCCATACTCCTCGCCAGCCCTCAGCTTCAAAATCTGGGTCACGGCGAACCTGCGGTAGTCCTCACTCTGACTCGCCATCAGCGAGAGGAGGACACATTCTGAGTGTGCGAACCATGCTCCTGTCCGCACGTAGAAGGTCACAGCTATTTGGACCTTCTTGGGCTGCGACCTCATCACTCTGAGCTGCGTGAGGATGTGCTTGGGGCCGTCCTCTAGTCTGTGGTGAACCTTGATGTCGTAGTAGAGTTTGAAGTACACCTGCAGGCAGTACTTGACTAGGATTTCCAGGGTGTTCAGTTCTTTGCCAGTCAGTCCATGCTTTCTGGTCCACATGTACACGAGCGACTGGGCTGTGGTGAGCCATCTGGAGTGGGACACACCTGCCACACTTTGATCTCCTGCAGCTCGGACGGTCGAGAAACGCCCCGCTTCACAGCCTGGACCAGCTGGTAGGAGACCTGCCTGGTCAGTGGACATGTTGACCAGGATATTACTCCGGTATCTCCGTGAGATCTTCACCGCCTGGCCCCTCCTCTGAACTCTGCGTTGTACTGCATCTCATTCACGCTGGACAGCAGACTGCACACTGGACCCGTGAAGCCAGTGTCACATGAGGTAGGCCCGTCGATGCTGGTGATAAGGTGGCGCAGGGGCAAACTCGTTTGTGTGCAAACACGCATATACTCCAGAAGAGCTTGCGTCCCAGCATCTTCTCCAAATGGGCGTGAGTACCACCCTTCCACCCCGTGTTGGCCTTAGTTGAGTCACCTTGCACTACGATCAGTGAGTCGGTGGAGTCGTATGTCACCAGCAGATCATAGAGAGCCTTAGCCACCTTGAACGCAGGCTTCTCAGGTGGCACCGGGTCCTCTGGTACAAATTGCCAAAGGTACCTTCCAGATGGCTCCTCTGTCACTGACACATGCTCCTCCCTGATCAACCTTGGGTGCAGTATCCCATAGCTGTCGGGCACCATCGCCCTGGTCTTGTCCTTCCTCCCATCGTAACCCAATCCAACTATTTTGGTACCCTGGTGCTTCACCTGGTCAAGGTCCCTGGCCGATGCCATGGCATCCTGCCTGGCTCTCCTCAGCTTGTTAGGATCGCAGACCAGGTACGACATGTCTGGAGAGAGGTGGCCGTCAGCGATAAGGTCCTGGAGGAATCCAGAAGCCAAGGCAGCAGCAGGAGTGGGCGGAACGTCGAACCGGATGCTTGCCAGCGCCAGGTTCCGGACTGGCATTGTGTTTCTTCTTGCAGCTGGCCTGTCCAAGTACTGCATCACAAGGGGTGCCAGGGACCCCAGCCTCTCCCTGAGCAGTCGGTCTACCAGTAAGGCAACCTCTGTTGCTTCTGCCTCTTTCCTCTGAGTGGCAGGGTGAACGACTCCTCCATCCCATCCTCAGAATCCTGGTGATCTTCAGCCTGGCCCAGGAACATCTGCTCCTGCAGCTCAAGACGTCTGACCTTTTCATCTTTCTGCTTCTGCTTCTTCAGCTTAGCCTCCTCTTCCAACTGCTTTCTCTTTGCTGCTTTCACTTGTCTATGCGTCTCATTCTTGTCACCCCTGTCATCATCATTGCGCTCTCCTCCCAACTTTGATCCTCTGGTAGTACAGCCACTCCAGGTCTAAAGTAGGGACTTTGCTGGCCAGGGGGCAGTCACACTGCACGTGTGCTCTCGCGTGGCACAGCTGGGGGTTGAGCAGTGGGATCTGGTCCTTGCAGAGGAAGATCGTTGAGAGCAGGCCGTTATGTCAAACAACCTGTCCATATTCTTCTCCATGAATTCCTTTACTGCTTTAGTTGCTCTGTCTCTCACCACTTCACTAACCTTCTTCCAAAAATTATCTATCCTTCTGGTCACGGACCGGTCAATAACAACCACTGGAGGTGCAAGCTGGGCCTTTGATTTCTTCCACTGGGCAAGCACCATGGGGGTCAGATCCTTCGCAATGTCTCTCACTGGGTACCCCCGCTTGTCAACACTCTCCCGGATGCCACTGAGCTCTTGGAGAAGGATTCCCCTCTTCATCACGCCGCGATACGTAGGCACCTCACTCTCAGCAAACTCTCGTCCACCGCCAACAAAGGCGGCCAACTTGGATCCAGAGCTCTGTCTAGTTGCGGGCTTCGACCCACTTGGTTTACAAGGAGAAGCCATCCTGAAAAAGATGATCAAGAATTGATGATAGGTGCAAATGAAGCCGTTACTTTAGCGGGGCTAAGCTATGTTTTGCATATAAATATAAAAGTCCATTTTAGCATAGCAAGAAGTGCTCAAACCAAAAAGTTGAAGCGGCCAAACCACCCTTAAAATTCTATTTTACATAAGAAAACACCCTGCCAAATTCGAAATAATCTATAATCCACGTTTCATTGGACCTACGGCGTACCCTAATACAGAGTCAATGTAATGTTTTTGCTCCATATTCTTACTTCATCCACTTACTTTACTCACTTAGGCCGAAGCGAGTTGCGACAGGACTCATCCCTCTAGTATGCAATGGTTATTCAGTTACCCGACTAAACCTAGGCATAGGCACGTAGGGATAAATCACGACTGGATTTTCTCCATATCCTTCCGTAACTTGGGATAATGCTCACCTCCTAAATGAGGCATACACTCCTGCGGCAATCACCCAACGAGCAAAGCTCAGAGCCAATTACATCCGCGGGTCTAACGATATCCTTTGCGGGTGTTGTGTATAGTATAATATATGTACACCCTCTAAGATAACACTCTTCTAACCTACAAATCTGTCTAGGAGATTTTCATCAAAATATCTCTTTCTCACTAGAGAGTAACACTTCTTATTACCTATTATAATATTCCTCTACATATCTCCTCACTGGCCTCCTCTGTCTAGATGGGAGTTGTTCAAGTTCCTCCTCTACTATTACCACTTCTGCTGGCTCCAACAGCCATCTATCCTGTCCTACATACAGTTTGACTTGCTCAGCAGCCCTTTGTACACGTACACCATCAAATATCTTTTCCAACACATATGCACCACCATCTCTCACCACTTCCACTATTTTGTAAGGTCCTACCCACTTAACCGAGAGTTTTCTGTTGGTGCCCGGCTCAAATCTTTCTCGCATGACTTTTTCGTTTTTCCTTTTCACATTAGCTTTCTCCCTCCATTTCCTCGTTCTTTCCAAATTTGTTATCATGATGATTTCGTGGGCCACTTCCGTTTCCTCCTCTGAGTCAATTTGTGGAAACTTCACACTAATTAGCCTTGGAACGTGTCGGGAAAAGAAAGAATAAATAGGTTAGGTACCCATTGTCTCATGCACTGCACTGTTTAAAACCCTCTGAGCTTCAAGGAGATAGCTAGGCCATCTAATGGGATAACCCTGACACAGGTTAGAGATCATTGTTTTCATGGTACGGTATTTTCTTTCAGAGATACTATTACCTTGTGGATGGTACGGAGTAGTATATCCTAACTCTATTTCACATGAGTTACACATTTTTTAAAACTGTTGGGAAGTAAATTCCTTAGCGTTATCTAACAACAAAGTATGTGGTGCTCCAAATACACTAACATATTCCCAGAAATTTTTACAAACTTCCTCTGTAGTCCTAATATAATAACACTAAATATACTATAATGATCTATTATAGTTAATACATAGCGGTACCCGTGGGCTCCTGTTACCATGTCAGTAAAGTCGATACTGACCCTCTCTTGAGGTTTACTCACTGATGGTAATTCTTGCCATTGTTGTTGGACTCCACGACTACCCTTAGCTGTTGACAGGTTAGACAATTCCTCACATATTCCTCACATCAGTTTTTAGGTTGGGCCAATAAAAATGTCCCTCTGCTATACTTATGCATTTCCTTTGCCCTAAATGACCTGATTCCTTATTATGAATTAATTCCAAGGCCGCTTGCTTCAGTTCACTAGGCAAAACCAATAAGTAGTGTACACTGTTATCTAACTGTTGTTTAGTCTAATGCAAAACTCCTTCTTCTATTACAAATTGATCTAAAGTACTTCGGGGGTATTTAGTTCTGGGTATTCTGCCACCCTCAAGATACTCTATTATTTATCTCCATCTAGGTTCCTCTCGTTGCATTTCTTTAATTTCTTCTTTAGTTTTTCCTAGCCATCTCTCTTCTAGTTGACATCGAATGATTCTAACTGGTCTACTAAGCTGATCTGCTACGGTGTTCTTTCTCCCTGCTTTATATTATATTTGATACCTATAGTCTCACATTTCTAAGTTCCACCTGTTCATCCTAGAGGACTTGGTTCGTTGTTTAAATACTAACACTAACGGTTGGTGGTCTGTTCTGATGATGACTTTGGTTCTCTAAAGGAAATGATGAAACAGTCTGCAGGTAAGACTATCCCTAGGGCTTCCCTATCTGTTGCCGAGTATCGCGTTTCAGCTAGTTTTATTTTTTTGGAGGAGTAAGAGATTACCTGGGCTTTGCCCTGTTCATCATACTGCATTAGAACGGCTCCTACATGAGTTTGACTAGCATCTGTATCCAATGCAAACGGTTTATTGATATCAGCCTTAGTTAAGATTGGAGCGCTAGTTAATTTATCTTTGAGTATCTGAAATGCCTTCTGGCTTTCCTCTGAGCATTCAAATGGGTTGTCCTTCTTAGTCAAATTAGTAATCGGCACAGCTATTTTAGCGAATCATTCTATGTACTTCCTATAGAAACCTACCATTCCCAAGAATCGTCGGGTTTCCCTGATATTAGTGGGGGGTTTCATTTTCTCTACTGCTTCTATGTTGTTGGGTTGGGCTGGTAACCTTCTTTGGCCACTACATGTCCTAGAAAACTTACCTTTCTTTGCCCTATTTTACATTACGACAGATTTATTTTGATACCAAACTTTGTCAGATGTCCAAGTAACCTATCAACTCTCGCCAGCAAGACTTCATAACTGGGTGCCATCAGAATGATGTCATCCAGATAATTTTTGAGCCAGTTCTCTTTCAGTAAAGGTGTTAAAACTTGTGCTAATTTGCGAGAGAAAACTGCCGCGCTACTATTCAATCCAAATGGAAGTCTTTTAAACCTATATAAGGATATTCCTTTACTAAACGTTGTTAGATCTTTGCTACTCTCATTTAGTAGTACTTGGTAATATGCATCTTTCATGTCTAGAGTAGCATAATATGCATAGCCCGCTACGGATTCTACTAGTTCTTCTAATTTGGGTAGGGGGTGTATATCAGTGGCTAAATGTTGATTCACTTTCCTATAATCCAGACACATTCTCTTTTCCCCGTTCGACTTGTTAACCAGTACTATAGGACTCAACCATGCAGCCGTGGAGTGTTCTATTATGTCTTTATCTTCCATTTCCCTCAACATTTTAGCTATCAATTATTTGGCTTTCTCAGGATGCCTATATGTGACGCCTCTACACGGTGTGGGATCAAAATCCTGAATGTGAGCTGGTTCAGTTTTTATGGTCCATAGCTCTCCTTCTTCTAAGATGAACAATTTATGGTGTTGTTTTATCATTGAGAAAAGATGGTGTTTATTATGCCACTTAAGTGTTTCCAATCTCCCCCTTCCAGAATAGCCTGGATTCGTTCCTGCCGGGTACCACTACCTTTGCTAGCATCACTGTCGGGTAACATAGCGTTACTCATTCTAGTGGTTAGACAGCATGGTCCTTCCGTAACCTGCTGCTCATGAATTTCTTCTGATTTTACTACTTCATACCTGGCTAAAAATGTACCAGGACGTAATTTCAGCTGTCTATTACTACTATTAACCATTGGTAGAAAGATGGTCCTTTCTTTAGTCCTATGACACATATGGGAGCTATAGGTTATGTCTGTCTATTTCTGGGATCAACCAGGGTGGGTGGTTCCCTCCAACTCGTCCACTGGTAATTCTAACCACCTAGTTCTTTCTTGTCCTATGGATACGCTTTGATGTATTCTGATATTGCGGCTTGATTTAGAAACCTCATCTTTGCACTCCATGTCTTAATTGCTCTTATTGTGCCGTATTGGTGTTCAACAAAATTCAATGGGTAAGTTAGGTTAGCCACATGACTATTTTTTGTTTGTAATTTATAGTCATTTCTTCGAGTCCTATTATATTCATCCCTATCAGGGCTTGGGTGGATAAATACTGGTCTGGAACTACTATCATTATTACTTCCACTGTTCTAGCTGTTCCTATAGTTACATTTACTTGCACTTGACCTAAGATTCTCAACTCATTGCCGGTAAAATATTGTGAATATTCGCTTCCCGTATCTAGTAAGATGTCAGTGATGTGGTCATTAATGGCTATGGGTATTACTGGGATCGATGTTTAGCTAGTCACCTGGAGAACACTTTCCACCCAGGACAACTCGGACTGCCTCTCCTACTTTCTACTCTCCAAACAATCAAAAAAAACGCCACTACTTGGTTTCTTTTACAGCTGTAGCTGAAGGTGTCCATTTTCAATATGGACATAACGGGGGATTTTTCTTTCCAGTCAAACCTGTAGCTTTGGTCTCTCCCTACACTCAAATTTTGTAACTTCCTTCCATTCCTTCCACGTGCTAGATTCTTTATTCCCTCTTTTTTTTTTTTTTTTTTTTTTTTACATCACAAGGAACAAGGCAAAACAAAATGGGAAACAAAAACCCTGCTTATTTGCACCCCTATGAAGAAGACGGGAAGAGAATAAAAAAAAAACGAGGGGTGAGCAATTTAGTTTGGGAGGTGTCTTGTTACCTTTTTTTGAAAAGATGTATATTAGGAAAGGGAAAAATAGAAACGGGAAGAGTTTTCCAGAGTTCCCAGGAAAGGGATGAAAGAGTAAAGATACTGTTTAACTCTTGTTTAGAAAGATGGAAGAATATGAGAATGAGTAGAAATCTGTCGCGAGGCTGGGGAGGGGGGGAGGCATGCAGTTGAAAATTAAAAGAGCAGTGAGCATGAAAAACGGTAGAAGAGAGAAAGGGGAGAAGCAACATTGCGGCGGTGTTTTAAAGATTGAAGACAGTCAGTCAGGGAGGGGGTTGATGAGACGAAAGCTTTTGACTCAACCCTTTTTGGGGGAGAGCTGTATAAGGGATCCCCCCAAACTGTGAAATACCCCCATACAGGGCGGAAAGGCCCCTTAGGAGCAAGCAATTGGGGAGGGGAAAAAAAGGACGCAGACGCCACAGGACAAACTTCCTTAAGCTGTTTTAGAAAGAGATGAGATGTGAGTTTTCCAGTTCAGTTTTTAGTTAAAGGAAGTCCTAGAATGTTCTTGTAGAAAAAGGGAGACAGTTGAGGTCATTGAAAAAGAGGGGAGTTTTATTGGGGGTTTTTGTCGAGAGATAGGGAAGAAATTGGGTTTTGAGGCATTGAAAAAAAACAAGGTTTGCTTTGCCCAACAGAAATAATAGAAAGATCGAAGATGCTCGGTGGCATCCTCCGTGAATCACTTATTTCCTGTTGAGTGGACTTTTAATAAACGACTTGAAAAATGCAGGGTAAATATCAGCGTAGGATGGATAGTTTTTGAGTTAGACTTAGAAGATTTTAAGGGAAAAATAGAAAAAGAGTGGGTGATAGGACAAAAACCCTGGGGAACACCATTATTGATAGATTTGGGGAGAAGAACAATGCCCGTCTACGTAGCTCCCAATAGAAGGGTTTTGAAAGGAAAAATTAAGATGAAGGTACAGAGAAAAGGATAAAAACCGAATGGGGGTAGTTTGGAAATTAAAGATAGGGCCAGAATCTATCAAAAGCTTTTGAATGTCAAGGGAACAGAAAAATTTTTCCCCAAAACCCCCAAAAGGGGGATGCCCAAAGTTTAGTTGGGAAAAAGCTAGAAGATCGCCAGAGATCGCCTTTAGGGAAAACCGTACTGACGATCAGAAGAAGATGTGAGCAGATAGAGCTAAGAATTTCTTATAAGTATAGATCAAAAACTTTAGAAAGGCGGGAAAAGTCAAAGTATAGGACGGTATTTTTGAAGGATTAGAACGGTCACCTTTTAGGAACAGGGGGTGTGAGCAAATTTCCAGCAAGAAGGAAAGGTGGAAGTAGATAGAAAAAGAGGAAAATTTTGACCGGGCAAGTCAAAACAGAAGCACAGTTTTGGAACAATAGGGGGGCTCCGTAAAGGACCGTAACCCTTTCCCGAGGATCTAGGCAGCAAGGCAAAAAAAAACATCATTCGAAGGATCTTAAGACAGGATAATATAGTCAGAGGGTGGAGGAGAAGGAGGAACAACCCCCTTTCATAACCCAGAGGGGAAATTTTAGAAAGGGGTTTGAGCGAAGAGTTACTTTAGAAGTAGATGAGACAGCTGGGGACCACGGGTGAAGATAGGGGGGAAAAGATGGAGAAAAAAAAAATTGTTAGAGATGTTATAGCTAGAGGGCAGAAGTCACGAGAGGAATTGATTCAGAAAATTTGACATTTTAGAATGAAGATTTTTTGGGTAATTTGAAGTAAAGTTTTGGCATGATACGGGCAGAAATATAAAGGGCAGAATATAGGAGATGGATGTTGGGTACCTTTTGTGAGCCCCCTCCTATTCGGACCATGAGAACAGAGTAAACCAAGGTTGAGGGGCTTTGGGTTTTAGAAAAAGGTGGGAATGTACGCCCCATGCCAGAGACTATGCCCTCATTTATGGCTTGCACAAAGAGTGGGTCTTTCACATGGAAGAGTAATCTTTCCCCATGGAAAATCTGAGTAGTACTCCCTTTAGGTTTCCCACTTAGCTGAGTTAAAGGCCCCAGAAGCACCCCGCTTAGGTGGGTCGGGGGCGGCCCCGGGAGCGATAGGAAGGTTACAGAAATAAGTTTGGTCGGGGGAACCCAAACGGAAAGAATGTTTCACAGAGAAGCAGAAGGGTTAGATTTAGGAAAAGACAAGAAGTTGGGTGTGTCTCCCAAGGCGGTCAAAAAAATACGGGTTTAGGGGGCGCACCAGCTGCTTAGGGTTGGAGGATAGAAAAGTTGTGGGCTTGTTCCCCAGGTTGGTCAGTGAAAGAAAGACAGCCAAAGTGGTGGGAACATTAAAGGGCCCCATGAAGGAAATTTTCAGCCAATGGAAAATGAGATGAGATGTACTCCATTTATTTTTAAAAGTCGAAGAATTTTTACATAGTCGAGGAGTTAGGTGAGAGATATACAGCACAGATAAATTTAGTAGAGAGTGCTTGAAGTCGAAGCCAGAGGGTAGAGAATTCGGAAGTTCAAGGCCCGTGGGCACGAGAGCAAGGGATGTCATTGCGACAATAGCAACGGGCAGCTTTGGTTTTTAAAATGAGAATAGGACAGTAAGAGGAGACAGAAAAAGGTTTGCGTCAGTGCCCACAGACAAGGGTTTTCGGGAGGAAAAAAAAGATGGGGTTTAGAGGAGGAGAGATGATTTTCCACAGAGAAAAAAGTTAGATCTAAGGGCGAATGTTGCAAAATTTTTAAGGAGAAAAGGCTAGAAGGTATCAAGACACCTCGAGTCGACATCTTGAAGACTTCCACCTGGGGATTTCTGGTCCCCCCCCAGTTGGGGATCAGGGGCAGGGCGATTACAGGAATAAAAAAAATTTTGAGTGAAGATAGTGTGGGATGTAAGTGCATGTAGGTAAGTGAGTAGAAAGAGGAATGGTTTTTTAGAGTGGGGCTGCAGCACTCTTTTGTGAATCGAGACACCAAGGGATAGGGAAAAAGAGAGGACAGGGGAGTTTTTTCAATGAAAAGTCTGCAGCACCCCCTCAACTCCGTAAGTACCCCCCCGGGAGTTTTTTCACCATGGCGGCAGGTGGCGCTGCCTACCCCCTAAAAATTCTGACGTTCCCTGCTTACTGGAACGAGTACTCTGGGAAGCGGGGTTGTCTCTATAGCGGGTTCGTTCAATGTTATACCTATCGGGTTTTTTTTGGGGTTTTGCCCTCTGGTTTCCACTCTCTCTAAAACTTTCTCAGTGGGTTTCCGCACCATGAAAAATTTAAACTTCCCCTATTTGGATTTGGAAATTCTCTGATCATTTTCGTTTTTTGATCTTGTCCGGGGGGGGAATTTCTCCGGGAATTTTTTGTTTTTCTTCCAATATCGGTTTTTTACATATAAGTTTAGTTGCGAAATTTTAGGATCTTTTAGCCAATCGTACTTTACCTCAGAGATACTTTTAAGGACCTGTCGATATTTTGTCTGTCAGTTTTTGGAATAAAAAAAATAGGTTTGTAACCCCACCTTGTTAAATTTATCTTGCCTAATGTTTATGTAGATAATGCAATGGCGGGTTCATTCTCGCTATGAGGGTCCTCTCTCTTTCCTCAAAATCCTTGAAAATATCTACTGGGGAAAAGAAAACTTTCAATCCGCTTTGCTTCAATTCCCGTAAATCACTGAGGTTCAGCTTTCCCTATATCTCTAGGTTTACCAATGAACTCACCGGTCTACTGACAGTATTCTCCCCCCCTGATTTCCCCCCAATAAATCAAGAGCTTTTTGTTCTTTCCACTTTTGAGAACATCCTATCTAACCGCTCGCAATGTTCGGGCTGGTACGTCTTCTTGGGGGTCACCACTTCCTCCTTCCTAATCTCTTGTCCATACCCTTGATTTCGCTGCGATAAATTAATCAACTTTCCATTTTTAATTGTTTTTTTTTAAAACGTTTTAAGAAAAAATCTTATTAAATGGTCTAGGGGGGCTTTAGGTGGTACATAACCACGACAGCCCGCAGAAGTTGACACTTGCCGGGCGTCTAAACAAGCCACCATGACATCACGTTACTACTGAAAATATATTTTGGGAACCTGGGCCTCCTAAGGCCTGCATGCAGCCCATGTACGGAGTTTTGCAGATTTTCATTTTCGTTTATGACTTATAAAACCCCTACCCGTTTTATTTAAAAGGGACTCCATCAGACGCCAGGGGCTTTTCTCTATAGCTTGCGTTTAAAGCTAATTTTCCCATACTTAGTTAGTTTACTGCATAATTACTTATAACCGCTTTTTGCCCCTTTTATTGTAGGTTTTTTGATCGACCCCTTTTAGATATCGGCCGTTTGATCCTGGCTTATTAGGCAAATATGATTTCCAGTGGGCCACTTCCTTAAGGCTACTACTACCCTTTTGTGTCTTCCCCAATTTTTAACCCTTTCTGTTCTCTTTGATGTCATTGCTGCCCAACCATAGGATTACTAAAAACTCTTTCTGCAAGACTCTGTTCAATCTATTTCTGAAAAAAAAGTTTTAATTTACCTCCTGGGCCCTATAAAAAATCTACCGTTACGTTAGGTTCATTACTTCCACGGTTGACGGACCTGATATGACCCAAATAGAGACCTATACATGGGTGTGACCCCTGACACGGGGATTGGAAAAAAAAAAAAGGAATTAGTTTGCACGTGGAAAGGGGGAAACCCAAAAGAAAAGAAACCCTATGCGCCACCAAATTTGTAGAGCCCCCCTTTACTATAAGTTAATTAAAGGTAAAAACAAGTCGAAGGTTATGCTGCCACCCCCCACATAAGTGGGAAAAAAAGATTTTAAAAAATATGAGTATAACGAATTATGGGGACAAAAAATTTAAAAAGGTTTTTTATAAGTATCTTTTTTTTCTTTTGGGACTCAACCCCCCTTAGGATTTCCCCAAATTTGGTAACGGAAAAAAATTTTACAAAACAAACTTTAAAAACCCCTTGGATAACATAAAAATCATTCTTTTCATACGGATAGGTAGCCTACCTAGCTCTACCTAGAATAACATGGGCCCAAATGGGCTTAATCCTACAACTACAAAACTGTTAGGCCTTAGCTCGTAGAGAAGTCAGGGCGATCGTCCTGGGACCACAACACCGCAAAAACAGAGTAGATGGCCCCCGTGGCTTCAGGACACTCACATCTCTTGATAAGGCCATTGTCTTTTTCTCCCTTCACCAAAAGCCCTCCACGAGGGGGTTTCGGGAAGTCTCCCTCACACGGCCATCCACGGGAAGTCTAGAAGAGAGAAATAGAGTGTCTACCTGCTCCCTCCCCTTTCCCCGAATATCGTCGTGACGTCACAAGAATGCGCGAAAAAAAAAAAAATAGCTGTGTAAAAAGCCCCCTAATTTATCAAACCAATAAAAACATTAAAAAATAAAAATGATTTGGGGCGGGGAGGAAGAAAATTGTTATTTTTCCAAAGGCGCATATTACTTAAACTCGTCTAGGGGTTTATACCGTCGACCAGTGGCCCTTTTTTCACTCTTACAGAGGCCTTTGGGTTACCCACCATATGGCAGTGTGACAGAGTACAGTACGTCCACGTCTCACGAATTTGGGTCGTAGAAGTGGCACATTCCCGTCCAGGATTTTTTGTAGCCCAAATGACCTGGAAATGTTATAAGAGCCCCCATTTAAACAATTTTATTTTTCCCGTAAATTTAAGAACAATTACCTGGGTACCGTGGTCCCCTCGGGACCTAAGGCAAACGTAGGCGGAGTCCATCTAATCATCAGGACTCACGATACGGTAGTAAAAAGATGCGGGTCGTTTTTGTTTTGAGAGCTTCCTCAGCCGCCGTAGTTAGCATCTGAGTTGGGGTGCTACCAGTGCTTCCCCGGCCCACCCTTTTCAGAGTTTAAGATCATACCGTACTTACTTCAGGTTCAGGGTTAAAAAGAACTTTCCCAAATTTAAGTTTTCGTCAACAGGACAAGATAAGTACTTTAATCCTATCAGACATTTTTCAAGTCCAATACAAGGTTATTGACTATACAAAGCGCCCTACGCCAGGACAACATAGGGGCTCGAACCCCAGACCGAAGCAGGAACATGACGCGAGCCGGGCCTTTCCCAAACCCCGCCCCCTGGCGGGTCGCAACAGGAGGTTAACGACTGTTCTCCACCGGAGCACTGGATCCCTCAGGGGTCGAGCGGGAGACGTCATGGCGCGAGGAACAGTCTGAAAAATTTTCCTTAACTAAATACTAAAAAATTCTAGGACGTTCAGACAACATGGGTCCCAATCATCCCAACCAGCCAAGTCACAGCCAAGTCATTACCAGGAGGAGATGTACATCAGGAATGGGTAATTTCTTAACAACACCTACCAAGGCAGGCCTGACATACAGGGAAGAGCGCAGATAAATCTCAACCATGAGCAAGAAAAAACCCCCCAAACGAGTTTCATTTTTTTGCCCGTTCCCCCGTCGGCCCATTCCTTCAAAGGGAAAAGGTCGTAAGGGTCCCGAATCTTAAGAATCTTTAATCCCTTTATTCCCCGTCAACAATGATAGTACCTGACAACAGAAAAGGGTCATAAATACCTAACCCCCCATTAACATCTCCCCGACCCTTTTTTGGGAACTCACAGTCATGCGAATGGGTCAGGGTAATCGTACATTATCAATACTAGAACAAGATAAAAGGGTAACAGGCTTTGGGCCGATTTCTCAGTCCTTTAAAGTAATCGTCCAGATAATTTCATCATTTGATTTAATCGTCCCCAAAAAATTTGCCATGATCGAGTATATCAACAAAAAGTTGCACTTTTTTCCCGTCCCCGTTTTTAAATGATCCATTCAAAATCTGGAAATTCCCCGAGCTCTCAAAACAAAACTGACGACCAACAGACGACGCACCACGGCTCGGCGACGTCAATTTCGGTAGCTTCCCAGCCCTGCCTGATACAAATACACAGAGAATCAGAAATAAATATAGTACTTGAAGAGTTTTGGGTGTTTCTGATATTTTTTTTTGCGATATGGCATATACTTGCATCCTTCATGGATACAGCAAGAAAGCTGTGCCTTTGCAGAGAGCTTAGCACCCATTTTCGACCTATTTGACCATGATATGTGTGTGTAGCGCCTGGCAGTGGCGGGTGAGAGGAACGCGGTGGGAAACACACTGTCTTGTCGCGCTCCTCTTACCCGCCACTACCAGGAGCATGAAGTACCATGAAGGATGCAAGTATATGCCACATCGCCAAAAAAAAAATATCAGAAACACCCAAAATTCTACAAGTAGTATTTATTTATGATTCTCTGTGTATATGTGTCAGGCAGGGCTGGGAAGCTACCGAACTTGACGTCACCAACAAGTTTTGCGCAACGGCTGGAATGAAGCTGTTGTTTTTCCAGTGCTTTTTACAAAAGTCATGTTTTTAGGGAAATAAGGCGTGGAAATGAATAATTTTTTGTGGATTAGGTATTTTGAATGAACATTCAACATAATTATGCAAAGAAAAAATGGGTCTGGACGTGGGCTCCCTAACCAAAAGCCTTACCAACCTGGTAACATTCCCTATTAACAAAGAGATTTCTCAGTCGCTGTTTTCGTGAACCAGTAGCTCCCCAACATGGTAAGAATCTCTAAGTAACAAAGACGGGAGATTCGGTACTGTTGGTATGCCTGAGTGGCGTAAAATGTATACATTCCATCCAAAGTCAGTAAATATGTACTCATTACACACATATAAATAGTAACAACGATTATTTACAATATTCTAGTATAATTTATCATTTATATTTTGCTTAAATAACAACGATTATTTATAATATTCTACTTTAGTTTATAATTTATATTTTGTAATTAATATATAATTTTAATTTATATTTACGTATAATTATTACTTTTATTTATAATATCAACTTCACATATAACCACTTTCGTATATCTTACGCATATGTACCTACAATATTACTGAAGGCTGGAAGAATATAGCGTGACAGATATAGTAATTAATTAAGGCAGACGGCGGTGAAAAATTTGTCGTCTGCTTGACAGCTGGTGATGTGAATTTCCCGCGGCCCTCCAAGGTCTTCTAAGCTTTTCTCATTCTTTCATTTAAAACCCTCTATCGTGTTGATGCTTGTTTGATAATTTTTGTTCGGTTCTTGTGCGCTTGTGATAATTTTTGGCGTTACCAAACGTTCCAATCTATAAGGTATCGATACAAACCAGCAGCGGCGCAAAAGACTGCTGAGAAATCGGATTTGTTGTTGGTGATGGAATTTGCCACTCATTGGTAAGGATCCCAACGAGAGGAGACGACTGAGAAATTAGCCCTTTGTATCTCTATCCTCAGAGCTAACTACCTTAAGTGTGTCAATAATCATCTCCTTATCAGTGAAAGGAGAGGCTACAAACACAGGCTTAGCATTATAAATATCACGAGACCTCTTCTAACACGACTTCACCTGGTGGCCCACTTTCCCACAATAACTACAACTTATTGGCATAGTGGTTATCTTGTTAGCCTCAATTTCAGCCTTTTAGTTTTGGCTTGAGCGTTACTAGAACCATCAAACGACGTCGCAGGTCTCCTAGAGTCAGCATGACTCTCCTCTACTTCCTTTACAGGGCGAGGGTGCTTCTCAGAGGAGCCTCGGTGTAGTAACACGTAAATATCAGTAAGTACTGCCGCATCCTCAAGTGTAGTGACATTCTTGTCTTGTAAAAGACAGAGACTTCTCTCGAAACACTCCTCTGAAACTCCTCCAACAAAATGAGTTCACATTGATGAGATAAATTTGCAACTTTCTGAGAGCGTAACCACTGTTCAAATGCATCCCTTTATACACGGGAAAATAATACATAGGACTGACTTGGTTGTTTCCCCCACTCCCTAAACTTCTGGCGGTAAGCTTCAGGAATGAGTTGATAAGCCTTCAATATTTCCTTCTTTACGGTATCAAAATCAGCACATTGTGTCTGTGACAAAGCTACAAATGCACGATGTGCCTTACCCGTCAATACACTCTGCAAAAGGATAGGCCAATCGTTTTTTGCCCAAGACAGGCTATTAGCAATTTTCTCGTAAGAACGAAAATAAGTCTCCACATCACGTTCAGAGAAAGGAGGCACAAGCTTCACATGTTTAGAAACATAAAACATATAAAGATCCCTCTGTCTGACCTGTGCATCTAGTTCAAGCTTAGTACGCTCTAGCTTAACATATTCTTTATCTGCTTAACCGTAACTAAACTTTAGCCAATTCCATTTGTAGATGTAAGTCACTTGTGGCAGTGTCCTGCAGTGGAGTTCTATATGCACCCGAGGTACTGGCCGGCAGTGACGTCTTAAGCTCCCTTACGTTAACATTCTTAGTCATAGAGAGATTAAACTCCCGAAGGCATAAATGTGACATTACTAACTTAACCAACTTCTCTGTAGTGCAAGAAAAGGTACTATCTATTTCAAGACACTGTGCTACTAACTTTAACTCGTGCTTATCCAACGCAATCACTTGTTCCACCGTCGGTTCAGAACGACACAACTGCCCTGCATCACTCTCACTTATCACAGACATCGTAAACTAATCACTATTGTCAATGGGCAGTAAACATGAATTAGGGTTAAATAATAACAAGTCTGAGGATCCTGGCGAGGTCGCCAAAATATACTGTTACGGGCGTGGCAAAATACTCACACACAAAACAGCACGAGGTAGTCAACAAAACACTTGTATACAGACTATTATTTAATATTTTCATCTTAACTATTGAAACCGCACTACAACCGCACAAAAATTAACAACCGCAACAGCAACAGCATTTCGTTAAGTCTTCACAACCAAAACCGCAACCGCAACCGCCGTTCCATAAGTACGGTTGCCGTTGTGAAAGCTTAGTGTAGATATTATGCACGTGCCGTAATGATCAATTGATAAATAATAACAAAGGGACTCAAAGCGAATGGCCGAGGAACCCGGGGTAAAAGTTTACTTCCATAGTAATTTACAAGTGCTTGTGGGCCCTTCAGACCCATGTATTGATGTTTTTAATAGTAGTATATTAGATAACAATGTGAGTGCAGACTCCAATCGTGTTGTTGCTGTTGTTGGTCACTGGTCAAAGTGCCTCGGGGTAGACCACCTACCACCACCGTAGCCTGCCTCACTCCATCCACACGCCTGCCTCACCCCAGCCCCACACCTGTCTCACCCAAGATCCACGCCTGTCTCACCCCAGCCCCACGCCTGTCTCATCTCAGCCCCACGCCTGCCTCATCCCAGCCCCTCGCCTGTCTCACCCCAGCCCCACGCCTGCCTCGCCCCAGACCCACGCCTGCCCTTCCCCAGCCCCACGCCTGTACTGCAAGCACACTCACACACCAACGCATACACACACACACACACACACACACACACACACACACACATGCACACACACACGCACGCACGCATGCACGCAAGCAAACACTCTGTAGTGTAGTGGTTAGCACGCTCTGCTCACAACCGAGAAGTCCCGGGTTCGATCCCCGGGCGGAGCGAAGACAGACGGGCGGTCTTCTTAAAACCCGAGCCCCTGTCCACCCAGCAGTGAATGGGTACCGGATGTTAAACGGGGGTTTGTGACCCCCTTCCCGCTGTGTTGGCTTCGGCCAACACTAAGCACTAAGTATGAATGATAAAATAAATGTTGATATGGAGACGGGGCCATACGAGCGTTGCTCAGGCCCTGTAAAATACAACTAGATGAATACAACTAGATGAATACACACATGCACACACACATACATGTATGCAAACACACATACACACAAACACACACACACACTCACACTAGGGTACTCCATAGTGTAGTGGTTAGCACGCTCGGTTCACAACCGAGAAGTCCCGAGTTCGATCCCCGGGCGGAGCGGAAACAGATGGGTTGCTTCCTTGAAACCCGAGCCCCTGTCCACCCAGCAGTGAATGGGTACCGGGTGTTAGCCGGGGTTTGTGACCTGCTCTCCGGGGTGCTGGCTTCGGCCAACACAAAGCACTAAGGATGAATGATAAAAATGTTGATATGGAGACGGGGCCACACGAGCATTGCTCTGGCCCTGTAAAATACAACTAGATGAATACAACTAGATGAATACACACGCATGCAAACGGTAAGTCCATGAGTCTACATAATTACTCATATGCGGCAAGACATTACCGCAGAGTTTATTTATGTAATTTCATCGCTGAAAAGTGTTTTTAGCCCAAAATCCCCTTTCAAAATTATCTAATCGACATGGACATGGGAAAATGATTCAATCGACAAGCCGCTTACCACCTACGATTTATTTGCGATGTTATGACCCTACTCGCATCAAAATTGAATTTATACTTTCGGCTACCTAAAACAGACAGTCAGACAGACAGACAGACAGACACACGGCTACTCCTATAGTATATTAGAATCCCTACCAAATACATTTATCAATATAGATAATAGACGTTTATCTTCGGAAATGTTTGTTCTATAACATTATCACATAAAAAACAGTAAAACACACTAACTAAATGCTATTATGAGACTCTGAAG
>JACEEZ010020250.1:335000-362500 GCA_016584305.1 Chionoecetes opilio
TAAACATATCTTTTACGCCTTTTGCCCCCGTTTGCTGCTATTATCTTAACAATATATGTAAATACACAACAAATAAACATATAAGAACCCAGGCTATACTTACGTAGGACAGATTAAAAGCAAATTTCTTCCACCATACGGTGTGTTGCTGCGCGCGTTTTCTTTGGGTCTGCCTTAAAACTCCTCCATTCCCACACTTGAATCGGAGTGCGGGAGCAGAGTACAGTTCGTGAATATGCGTCCCGGGTTCGATCCCCGGGCGGAGCGAAGACCTTCTTGCCTAGGCGGTCTTCTTAAAACCCGAGCCCCTGTCCACCCAGCAGTGAATGGGACCGTGTGTTAGCCGGGGGTTTGTGACCCGCCTCTTGGGGTGATGGCTTCGGCCAACACTAAGGATGAATGAAAAAAAAAAAGTTCGTATGGAGACGGGGCCATACGAGCGTTGCTCTGGCCCTGTAAAATACAACTATATGAATACCACTAGATGAATTCACACACACACGGGGACACACACACACACACACACATACACAGTCACACACACACACACACACACACACACACACACACACACACACACACACACACACACACACACACACACACACACACACACACACACAGACACACACACACACACACAGACACACACACATGGGGAACTCCATAGTTTAAGGGTTAGCACGCTCGGCTAACAACCGAGAAGTCCCGGGTTCGATCCCCGGGCGGAGCGAAGACAGAAGGGCTGTCTTCTCAAAACCCGAGCCCCTGTCCACCCAGCAGTGAATGGGTACCGGGTGTTAGCCGGGGTTTGTGACCCGCCTCCCGGGGTGGTGGTTACGGCCAACACTAAGGATGAATGAAAAAAAAAAAGTTCATATGGAGACGGGGCCATACGAGCGTTGCTCTGGCCCTGTAAAATACAACTAGATGAATACAACTAGATGAATACACACACACACACACACAGGTATGTTTGCGGTCGGAGTCAGGCGTTCTCTGAAGTACCAGCAGCGGAGCGGTGTCAGCAGCTGGGTGTTAGGGTGTGGCTGTGTGATGACGTGGCAGGGACCAGGGTTAGCAACTTAGCAGTCAAGAATAATCTGCTTTCAAATATCAGTATATCGTTAATGATATAAATTTGGTAGAAAATTGTACACGTAGGAACTCAGTAGGTGGTCATATGGATATAAGATTTAATAAAATATATAATGATATAAGATGGTCACTAGGAAAAAATGATTTGTTAGTGTCAAGCCGCGTAGCATTGTTAGTTCTTGCTAGTTCATAGCAAGTTTTTGCAGTTTCTACTATGCATAAATCAGGCTTGGCATTGGTCTGTTTAAGTCGATCACTGTGTGTATGTGTGTACTGTGTCTAATGTATTTATCTATGGATCCAACATATCAAATTTATTACCATGGAGCTGCTTAATTACCAGGCGCGGACCCACAAATATTGGAGCCAATTTTGAGTTCCCCTCCGGGACTCGAATCATTACAGAGTTGCCAACTCGGATTTGAACGGGAGCAGAGCGCCGATGTTGTTGGGAGCACATAGCAGTCTTAGAAGCCTGTAATTCATCTCTGACACCGGAATATAGGTCCGAGAAAACCTTAAGTTGACACATGGCATAATCATTAATATTGTACACATGTTTTTGACGGCTACTAAGCAAGTCATTATAAGGGAGTCGTTTATCCACACCAAAGATAATATAATGCGGAGTTTGACCTGTCGACTCACAAATATTGCTATTTACGTTCGCAGCAACATTGGGTAACGAATCTTCTTAACTATCACGAGAGCCACCAACAACTGGGCGCAAAGCTTCCAAGATCTTCCTCTTCGTGCGCTCAACTAGACCTTTACAGTTAGGGTGATAAGTTACCGTGAATGTTTATTTTTTGTTTAACTGCCCACATATTTATTTTAGAAACACATTTTTAAAATTCCATGCAATTCCATTCACGCAATAAAACTCGATGAGTCGAGTACAGACAAAAACAAAATTGGTGATCAGAACGTGCGCAATCCCTTTGGCAGTTTTGTCCTTCACAAGTGCCAAAAGAACGTACCTTTAAAAGGTATCTACACATATTAACAGGTACATAGAACCTTGACGACTTAAAAGAAGCTGTAATAGATCAATAGCAACAATGTCCCAGGGACTCTCAGGAGGTAGATATTCCAAAAATTGTGTTGGCTTTGGCACCGTACCCTGACCCTCGGCACAATTCACGCACTTAGCCACATATGCGTCTATATCTAACTAGATTTTAGGCCAAAAATAACTAGTGGAAATATTACGGTCCTTTCTTGGATGACCAGCTAGTACAGCTTCATGAACTAGTTGCAGTACCACATGTACAAATGACTCCTATATCACAAATTGGCTCACCGGGGTCCTTTTATTGGCCAAAATCGACAAAGGACCTGATCTGGTGACAACACAAATTATGAAAAAGGAATGGACATCTGAGGTAAATTAGACTGATCACCCGATTCCAGAGCATATATAACTTTTCTCCATACGTCATGCTTTTTTGTTGTTTATGTTTTACATTTAAGCCTATAGCGCCTGTACAGTAGGCTTTAATTGTTTTTCATTGAGGGCTCAAGTGGCTGGCGCTGCACATTTTGGATGGTCGTTATAGTTGTCCATCCGCCCGTTGGTGGCGCAGGGTTGATTTTTATAGTGATACCTGTGATTTTATAGGATATAGGTGAAGGTCCGTTTTCTACGATGGTCAACCCTCAGTTTTAGCAAAGACACTCTACAACAAGATACCTCACTCTGGGGTGCCCTGTGGTGCGCATGCGATCGAGCGCCGCCGTGCGGCAGGGGTTAACCAGTCTGTTGGCCCATTCACTTGCTGCATATTGCTATCATATAGATCAGTATTTCCCAACCTGGGGGAATTTTCCCCCTGGGGGGAAATTTCAGGATTCTAAGGGGGAAATATGTCCTGAAGGACATCTATATTACTAACCTTTAGTCGACAAAAGAAAAGCTCTTAGAATGTGGCTATTGACTTTTCTCCAAGCATATATAAATATAGAGGATACTGTCTATATACTTGTGTTATTAAGCACGTCAGGGTGGCAAGGTTGGTAGAGACGTGAGCACGCAATGTGCAGCGTCCCTGTGCATTCGGTCAGCGGTTCGAGTCCGCCTAGTTCGTGCTGACGTGGCGGCGCTTTGTATAGTCAATAACCTTGTAGTTGATACTTGCAAAGTGTCTAGATAGGATGAAAATCTTATCTTATCTTATGTTATTAAGCTAGTAAATGTTGTGTTTTGGCAACTTTTTTCATTGTCCACATGAAGGGGGAAATCTGGATGGGTGAAATGGTGAAAGGGGGAAACAACAGAAAAAAGGTTGGGAAACACTGATATAGACTATGGTTTATCAGTATAAATGATATACTGTATTCTTCGTAAATGTTTGTTCTATAATAATATCAAATAAAAAACAGTAAAACATTCTAAAGAAATGACATTATGAGACTCGGAAGAAATATGCATGAACTTAATATTCACTTAAACTCTTCGGCATTTAAAGCTTTGCGCGAAAACTTTTAACATGAAACATATCAATAGAAGCGGAATTGTATTAGCTTTCCTTTGATATATTTCGTTTTCTGATACATTTATTAGCACTATGCATGCATTAAATTTTCCCGATTGCTGATGTTATTTATTTAGTTAACGCTACCTTATGCATGGTGCTAATTCATTTATCATAAAACGAGATATATCAATGGAAAGCTAATACAATTCCGCTTCTATTGATATGTTTCATGTTTAAAGTTTTCTCGCAAGTTTTTAAATGGCGAAGAGTTTAAGTGGATATTAAGTTCATGCATATTTCTTCAGAGCATCATAATGGCATTTCTTCAGTGTGTTTAACACTTTTTTTAATATTATTATAGAACAAACATTTACGAATATTACAGTATATCATTTAAAATGATAAACTATAGTCTATATGATAGTCATATGAAGCAAGTGAATGGGCCAGCAGACTGGTTAACCTCTGCCACACGGTGGCGCCACCGTCGGTGGATAACATAAAATACCTTTGGGGGACCCCGAGTGAGGTATCTTATTGTAGAGTGTCTTTGGTTTTAGGCTCATGCTGCCACCTATTTTCCATCCGCCGCACTTGAAGTCGCAGTCGCAAGAACAGGTATGCATCACGCGTGTTTCTTCGGCCACTCGACGATGGATTTACAGTTGCTCCTTGGTGGGAATCGAACTCGGGACCTTGTGCTCACCTCCCAGGCTCCTGTCAACCACGTTAAAGTTGGCCGAATGAGTTGCCCCAGAAAGGATTCAAACTCAGGACATCGAGCTCACCACTCCAAGACGCTAACCACTTTTGGGGAGGCCACGGCCTCCTCAAACGAAACGAATTATGTTGACATTGGGCAAGATAAGATACTTTGATCCTATCTAGACACTTTGCAAGTACCAACTACAAGGTTATTGACTATACAAAGCGCCACCACGCCAGGACGAACTTGGTGGACTCTAACCGCTGACCAAATCCAGGGACTCTACACTCAAGTCTGTGACTCTACTAACCGCGCTATCCTGGCGGGTTGACATTGGGCAACAGCTAGTTCATGTAGAACAAATAAATTTAACTATAGGGGACTTTTCCGTCACCATTCCAACATGTACATTCGTAGAAAGCACATCAGCCACCACATTGGCTCGACCTGGCTAGTATTTTAATGTTGGATTGAATTCAGGTGTTGTTAAGAACCAACGCGTGAGTCGTCGTGAGAGGTTTCTTCCCTTATAAAGCTTAGTGACAGCTGCGTGATTAGTATATACGGTTATATTATAACGTAGGATAATATTTCTAATATGTGTTAAGGCCCAGACAGCTGCGAGTGTTTCCTGGTAAGTACTGAGTAAATTGACTATGTAGAAAGTAATGTTCTACTCGCGAACGCAATAGCGTGACTCTTTCCGCATGCGTCTGTCTACATTAATACAGCACCCAGCCCCAATGCAGAGGTATCTGTGTAAAGAACAAAATGAACTTTATAGTCCAGGAATACCAAGACAGGTGCATAGGTTAGAACGACTTTTAGATCCTGAAAACCCTTTTCATGTAAAGTGTTCCAATGGGGAGTTTTCAAATAAGCTCACGCTCAAGTCTGTTTCTCGCGCTCTCATATCCTCTGACCTTTGAGCCTGAATGATCTATCATTTACCGTAAATTCCCTGTAATTTTTCGGGACATATCAGAATTACCCTTCAATACAACAACTGAAACAATTCTTAATAAAAAATGTAGTTTATCATTTTATTTGTCTGCAGTGGATGCAAATATTGGCAAAAGAATTGAATATTTGAAAACTCAATCTTTAAAAATCGTCTTTTCATGAAAACACGCAAGTTCAAGCAGAATGAGGCTTCAGGGAATATCTGCTTGTAGGTAAGCATTCACTGAGTACCTGTTTTATGTGTATGTGTCTCTCTTACGACGAACATTTAACCAAGAAATAATTTAAAGTGCTTGGCAACTCAATGACAGTCCTGTATGCAAGACAGTAGAAATGTTTCTTTACTAAATAGCTCCGCCTCCACCTCAATCCCCTTCTCTCTGAATCAATCAATCAACCCTTAATTCCCTCTGAATACCCTATAGTCCTCTGGTTTATCCTATGTCAACAGGTTTATCTGTTAGAGGAAGAAGACTAAATCAGTAAGTGCGAAACAGGGAGTCTTAATTTAAAGACAATGAGTTCGGTAGAGTGAGAATTTACGTTTAGAGAAACATATGGGTTGTTTTCTGGAGGACAAACAAGGCAATAAGAGGAAACAAAATCGTAATTCAAAATCAGGATATGGGGGTAAATAAGAAAGTGTTTTCGGAGGCAGCATAACTTGAAGCTCAGAACACGAAATTAGGAGACAAGTCTCCGGTATGTGGGAGCGGATGCCGCGAATATTCCAGTAGAGGACAGACAGTGTGAAGAGATCAGCGGGGGATGATAGTATAGTTAGGATGACAGCCTCTGGGGTTGAGGGGTTAGGAGTATCAGGGATGTGAGCCATGAGGTATAAGGGAGCGGCGGTGCTGAGTGTGTGATAACAACAGGAAAGTGAGCTATAGCAGATCCTGCCGGCGGGATGGTTTATGTGGAGATGCTGAACGCCACACTGTGTTTTGGTTATATTTTCGTCGTAAGAGAGACATATACACCTAAAACAGGTACTCAATGAATGCTTACCTACAGGTAGATATTTCCTGAAGCCTCATTCTGCTTGAACTTGCGTGTTTTCATGAAAAGACGATTTTTAAAGATTGAGCTTTCAAATATTCAATTCTTTGGCCAATATTTTCATCCACTGCAGACAAATAAAATGATAAACTACATTTTTTATTAAGAATTGTTTCAGTTGTTGTATTGAAGGGTAATTCTGATATGTCCCGAAAAAGTACAGGGAATTTACGGTAAATGATAGATTATTCAGGCTCAAAGGGCAGAGGATATGAGATGCGCGAGAGACATCTGGCGGCTTAGCTTTGAAAACTCCCCATTAAAGCGCACGTCCTTCCTTAACCCGTGGGCTGCGGCAGGCCTTCCGGAAGGCTCTGCTGAGCGACTGCGGCAAGCCTTCCGGAAGCGCAACTTTCAATTGCATACAAAAACCGCGCCAACATTCGTAGAAGTCTACAAACTGTGTCACATATACGCCTTGATGTCAGCCCTCGATAACACACACCACTATCTGCTTAACTACGCAGTACGTAAGGATATACCACTCTTTGGGTTTTTCCCCAAGATCCTGGGATTTAGGTGCTGGCGTTGAGATATTTTTTGTCTATCTTGGGACTTTTGGGGGGAATATACAAATATTTCTCCAGAAGTTTATCTCAAGGTACACTACAACGGTACCTATGCTTACCTTGAGATAAACTACTGGAGAAATACTTGAATAATCCCCTCAAAATCTTGGGAAAAATCCCAAGTTGTGGCACCCTTGATCCCACCTCAGCAGCTTCTCGCCAGAGGTTTAGTGCCATTCGCGCCAGATATTTCAACTCCTGACCACAACCACACCACAACCCTATACGTTAGGGTTAAAAATAGATATATTTCCGGATGCGGATTTTTACTACCTTGACGTTAATGTGATTTTCATCCAATTCTGTAATGGTCACAGTTTTACTTACATCCCCGCACTGGTGGCACTAAAAAAATATTTGCTCCCGCAGTTCCCGGTTTAATAGTTTTATTAAGGGCAATGCAATCGCTGCAAATTTAGCAATACAAGATCTATAGCAGGGGTGGCCAACCTTTTGTGAGATATGATCTACTTTTTCTACAGTTACCCTGATGCGATCTACCAGCCTAAGATTCAAACATATTCCATAAATGTAACTGTAACAGTGTAACATCTTACTCCCACTCGAGGTATGAAGAGAGGAGAGAGAGAGAGAGAGAGAGAGAGAGAGGAGAGAGAGAGAGAGAGAGAGAGAGAGAGAGAGAGAGAGAGAGAGAGAGAGAGAGAGAGAGAGAGAGAGAGAGAGATGAGAGAGAGAGAGAGATAGAGAGGAGAGGAGAGAGAGAGAGAGAGAGGAGCGAGAGAGAAAGAGAGAGAGAGAGAGAAGAGAGAGATATAGAGAGGAGAGAGAATATTTTTTGTCAGTAAACTGTAACACTGCTACAAATTATGCATATATACATTGTTAAAATACATTACAGAGCACACACCTAACATTATTATGAGATGATTGGCACTGCATGCTGTCTGGCTAACTTGTGTAGTTAGGGCTGTGGTGGTGATTTCTAGCTTTAGCGGCATCCAGGTGTTCATCTGACAGTGTTGATCGTTATTTTTGATTTGATGTATTTCAGGTGTGAAAATGTTGATTCACAGAGGTACGGTTTGAACCAAAAAAGCTGTTAGGTTACATGGACATTTTTCTACATTAGGATGCTTTCTTCACTGCGAAGGTTCCAGAAACTGCATCCTGTTGCCATGGATTTGATCTGAATATCATTTTGGCAGTTTTTCAAAGCTCATTTTCAACTTCAGATGTATCCATGTTAAATATGAGGCCATTCAGATGCAATATCTTCAACATCTGTGCCTTTACCAAAGGAAAACACATGTATGTTGCAACACGTTCCACTGCTGCTATGATCTTGAAAACGCGTGTCAAAATCTGAGGCGAGGTTTTGTGACCTGTTCAGTATAGCGACCACTGTTCAACTGATCACCATGTTTACCTGATTTTCCAGTTTCTGACATCATATTTCTGAAATTTCTCGTGAATGTTGCTGTACTGTGAAACACTAGTTTTAGTTTCTGCTTTGAATGCTGTCACGCACTATCATTTCACTATAGTTTTTATCTTTTCCTTGCAAATCTAAGTTCAGTTCATTCACTACCAGTTTTATGTCTACTAAGATGCTAAATCCAGCAGCCATTCTTCATTGTCATGTCGGGGTTGATGAGAGGCCGATCTTTGAGGCCACAACACTTTTATCAGTAGCGATCTCTAAAATCTTTGGAGAAATTACCTCTGCTTAACCACGCTGAACATCTGTATGACAACACAATCAGAGTGTTTCTGCTTCACTTTCTTGTACTGCTTCGAACAGTCCTCTGAAGACTTCTGGCCCGAATTGATTTACACTATTTTGAAAGAAATGTCCCATGACTTCTGTCCATATTCACATTTTAACCACAAGTGCTTGTTGATGGAAAAAAATGACACAATGATAATTAAAGAAGTCAGGAATCTATCATCAACCCCTGCAAGGGAATGAACCCATTGTTCTACCCATCATCGCTGGATGCTCCATCATTGTCCATTGATACGAGCTTGTTTACTGCAACTGTGTCTTGTTGACAAAATCACTGAAAGGGTGAAAATTGTCCTCACCTCGGTTTTTCACTTTTAATGGTGAACCTTTAGTAATTCCTCCTTTGTGCTCAGATCTTTGAACCCATATCTATAAAATGCCACCGTTGTATGTATCGATCATGTCCAGCAGTTTCTCAAACTGCAATGAAAAGATACACACTCACGTATGTCCTTGTTCAGTTTGTTCACCAAATCCTCAGCCTAAATTCCACAGCGCCTTCAACGTGTTTCTTTGATAACGACTTCTTTTAATAGCAGACTATTTCATACTTGTTTTTGAAATTTTCAACAATGATTCTGCGGCTTCTAAGAAAGCCTCCTTGATGTTTCCTCCATCCTGAAACGGTTTTTTTGTGCGTTGGGAGTACTCGGCTCACCTTGACATGCAATGGTTGCTGCCTTTGATTTTGAAGTCGCTCCTGTAAAAAGGGCTTTTTGTGCTGAATGCTGTGCTTTTAGTTCTCGAATTTTCCTTTTTCGTAGCTCACTTTTGGAGGAAATACGGTCATACTTCTTGTGAAGACTTTTGAAATGCCTTTCAAGATTTCCTTTCTTCGCCAGTGCTGGGGCTACTGACATCAGACACCACACTTCGATTTGTTCATGGTAAAAAAATAATCTTCCTCCCACTCACTGTGAAATGGTATTTTTACTTTTTTTTAGCACTCGATCCGCTCCAGCACTACTCTTTTGGTTCAGTTGATGTCTAATAACCTGTTAATAACTGTTCGAAAACGAAACGTATTACCCGGGCGAGTTTTGCTTCAGCCTAGTCACTGCTGTGTACTGGTTGAGCTGCTGTTCGCAGGAATACGTAATGTTAACAGCACTTTAACAACTGATGATGAAGTAACCTAAAATAATGCAGCTTTTTCCGGCCTTAATATTGACTATGTGGAATATTTCAGTATTACGTTGACTATTTCAAGCCGTCGAACATTTCTTTATCGAGACACTGATCCCAACACCCTACACGTCCAACGTTTGCTGATACTGTGGAGGCTTGCGGGGGGACAGAGATGCCAATTAATATTTTGCGTTGACTTTATCAATTGATTCACGGTGTAGACAAGACACCCTAACTCTGAGTAATCTTTTTATTTAACAGTCATCAGTATTTGTAAACTAACAAAAGCACACACTGGCCCTACAAGTAATGACAATTTATAAATCAGGTTTAACAGCAATCACCTATCACCTTCCTGTTACGAACGCGTACGGTTCCTGTCCACTGGTACGAACGCGTACGGTTCCTGTCCACTGGTCAGTTTCCGCCAATCCCCCCCAGGCTTAAAGGCTGCCAGTGCATGATAACACAGGAGTAGTCTGTCTTTATAAATAATTGTATGCAATGTATGGTGGTCAGACATGTCCATCATTATGAATATAAATATAACTTATTCCCAGAAAAAAAGAGAACTATAATAATCCAAGTATCATGAGTACTTGGATATGCTATTGCAGCTATTTGCATGGCAACTTCTGAAGGACGAATTATTAACAGGTACAGTAGTGTGATCGACATAAAACAGGCTTGTGATCGACCAGTCGATCGCGATCGACTGGTTGGCCACCCCTGATCTGTAGTAACCACACAACCCAATGAAATGGCGGACATTGTGTACATTTTGAGGTCGTGGGAAATTTTTAACTGCAGTTATTTTACCTGACATTGAATGAAGTCCATCACCATTTACCACGAGGCCTAAAAAGGTGATTTTAGATTTAGGGAATTCACATTTTGAAAGTTTAGCCTTGGGACCAGCATTTTTCAACTTCGGGAGTACTGCTTCGAGATTAGCAAAATGAGACTTTGAGTCTTTGCTAAAAATTATAAGATCATCAAGGTAAGCATAGACACTTTGGGTAGCATTTCAGAAAAATAAAATATCAATTATCCGTTGAAAATAAATAAGGGCTGCCTTGAAGCCCCTAGGCATTCTGAGACACTTGTAGTGTACACTGGGAGTGCTAAAGGTATTAATATTCCTTGATGCAGGAGCCATGTGCACCTACCAGTAGCCACAAACCAACTCAAGGCCACTTCCACCGTTCCATCTTGCTGGAATTTTGCTCACGCAAAATTATTATACGCTAACTACACGACACTATGCTAATGATTCTACCCTGCATTTTTCAACGTCGTTTATTAGACGTCCAACTCAACAGGAACTAAGTGATTTGTGGAAACATGCCACCATAGACTAACTTCTGATCATTATATAATTTCTTATTGGGGCAAAGCAAACCTTGTTTTGTTCAATGCCACAAAATCCCAAATTCTTCACCTATCTACTCGACAAAACCTACCAGATAAGGTAGGTTATCAGGTCACAGTTGACCTAGGAGTGAGGTTGTGTTTTGGTTGAGCTCTCGGGATTAGAATGGCTACGTTTGCGATGGAGAGTGTTTTGGTGGAGGAAGAGAGAGAAGTGGTGTTGTGTGCTTCTGCTGGGGTTGAGAGTGGTAGTGTGGTAGGAGTGAAGGAGGCTGAGGTTAAAACTAGTGTGGTAGAGGGAGGGAGAAGGGTCGAGGGAGAGTGTAGTGAAGGGTGTGGAGAAGCGCTTAAGACTATTCTGGAGGCGATCGAACCCCTGAAAAGGAGCTTTGCAAGTGAAGTGAACAAATTAAAAAGCGTTGTGAAGAAGCAGGAAATAGAGATACGTTCTCTTAAGTGTGGAGGTGAAGGTCCAAGTGGAGTGAGTTGAGGGGCTCATGCGAGGGATGTACTTGGAGAGGTACCAGAGCAAGATGTGACCCGAGCGACTACTAAGGTTCCTAGTAAGTCACCATGGATTGGTGTTTAGAAGGTAGTTGATCATGGAGCCCGCCCGAAGGAGAAAAAGGTAAACAATGACCATGTTGTGTGCACGAACCCATTTCAGGTACTCTCGGGGCTGCAAGAGGAAGATACGGAGGTAAGGAAGGTAGACGATACATCATTACTCGAATGTAAAATATTGGTTGTTAGTGACAGTCAGGTTAGGCATCTCGACAGCAGGTTCTGTTACAGAGAAGGGATGCGCATGAAGTCGTAGAATTACCCAGGGAAGGGGATAGGTTATGTTAGTGACAAGATAGTTGAGTGCATGGCGGACCAAGGGAAAAAACCCATCGTCTGCCTGAGCGCTCGGGGAAATGATGTTGAGTGTGTAAGAAGTGAGGAATTGCTACGGCGGTTCAAGGAAGCTGTAGGTAAAGTTAGGGGGAGGGGTGGGATCCCTGTGGTGTGTGGTGTCCTTCCAAAACGCTTTGTTGACGACTTGTGGTACTCCAAGGCTATTGCTTTGAATTGCCGGCTGGCACTTCATTGCAAAGCCAGTGGTTGGGCCTTTGTCGACAGCTGGGACCTCTTTTTCGGGCATAACCACCTCTACCGCAGGGACGGGGTGCACTTTTCGAAGAAAGGAGTTCAGATCTTGTCTGAATCCCTTTAAAGGGAGGTAGATGCACTGCAATCTTTTTTAAGATAGAGAACCGGGGAGTAGACACTGGGGTCGGGGTAAAGGAAACTTGCGACACTAGGAGGAGTTTCAGAAGGCAGGGAACTAAAGTGCTTCGTAAGAAGAGAGAGAGGAGGGGTTTAGTTAAAGATAATGGGAAAATTGACAAAAAGAAGAGGAGTTGCTTGAAGGTTTACTATACAAACTGTAGGAGTATTTTAAACATGATAGATTTCCTGAGAGGAATAAATAGTGTAGAGGATTTTGATATAATAGCATTAACATAAACATGGTTGGATATGTCAGGAAAGGTATTTGATCCGGAAGTCGAGATAGCTGGGTATAAGTTATTTCACAAGGACAGAGTAGGCAGACGAGGTGGGGGAGTTGCGCTTTATGCAAGAGATGCATTGCAGTGTTGTGTTAATAATGTTATAAAAACAGATGACAGCATAGAGTCTATATGGGTAGAGGTTACGGAAGGAACTGAGAAAATGGTTTTGGGTGTAGTGTATAGGTCTCCAAACTTATGTAAAGAAGATTCAGCTCCTATATGGGAAGACATAAACAAGGCCTGCAGATATAATCGACTATGCATTGTGGGAGATTTTAATCTTAGGAATATAGACTGGGATTTAATCATAGGTGACAGCGATGCAGATGAATTGTTAAATATAATCCAGGATACCTTCCTTAGTCAAGCAATCAAGGAGCCTACTAGAGTAGATAATATTCTAGATCTATTGCTGACAAATAGAGACGATTTAGTTACAAATGTGGAGGTCGGTGGGAATTTAGATAATAGCGACCATTATGAGATCAGATTTAGCTTAAAATGGGAAGTTTGAAAATTAAGTGGCATTAAGCATCGAATACCTAATTTCAGAAAGGCCAATTTTGCAGGATTAAGAAGACACCTGGAGGTTATTAATAAGAGGTGCGGGATGGAGGGGAAGCAATTTTCCCAGGGTAAAGACAGGGCGATGACAGCTGGAAAGGCCAATTATGAAGGATTAGGAAGGTACCTGGAGGTAATTAGCGTGGTTAGATATGGAAATGAGGTCGGGGCTGAGGAGGTAATTAGAGCGGTTAGACAGGGAAGTGAGGTCGGGGCTAAGGAGGTAATTAGAGCAGTTAGAAATGGAAGTGAGGTCTGTGCTGAGGAGGATTATACCTCATTTGTAAGGAATATAATTGACGGACAGAAAATAAATATTCCTTATAGGGAAATAAGGTTTAGAAAGAGTGATCCAAAATGGATGACCACCAATTTAAAACACAACATTGGAGTAAAAAGAAACATTTATTTAAGGTTCAAGGCAGGATTGGTAAACAAAGAACAGTATAACGTGATGGCAAGGACAGTGAAGAAATTAACTCGAGTTGTTAAGAACAATTATGAGATTAAAGTAGCAGGACAGGCGAAAAGGGACCCAAAGGGGTTCTATCAGGTATATAAACAAAGACAAGGGAATTAGTTGGGCCGTTAAGGTCAGGACAGGGTGAGGTCTTAAATACGGATGAGGATATGTGTAAGAAACTAATTATTATTTCTTAAGGGGACCCCGGACCTAAAATGAACGTATATATCTGACACATGGTCGAAAATCAGCTGAATATTCTAAAGATATGAACGTGGTGGTGGCAAGATACCCACGAGGCTTTACGGCTATATCTCCTCTATTAGCGATGTTATAATTGTAAATAGATAAAAATATTGCGACTCACGGCAAACTGCCTCCTGAACCAGCCCCATACTTTCCACTTCCCTCTGTTCATACTCGCTGTGAAGTTGCCAAAAGTATCCAGGAGAATAATTAGTTTCACAAACCACAACTTTTTGCAATAATTTGGTATTATATAGCAGTACAAAAATATTTTTACGTGACATAGGTTGCCGTGAGTCGCAATATTTTTATCTATTTGCAATTATAACATCGCTAATAGATGAGATATAGAAGAGGAAGCAGAGGGAGGTGAAGGACGAAACCTCATACAGCACTGGGTCCTTTTAAACTCATCATACGCGGACACACGTGCACTGGTTGGCTGTAAAAATGGAAAAATAGCTGTATTGAAAAGTTTGTTTTCTTAGTTTCAAAGGATTATATCTTAGCCATTTTTTCAAGCTTTTTTCACCATTTCTTTTTTGTTTAAGAGCTATGAACAAGACAAAAATGTTGAGTTGTCAGAATAAAACAAATGTTTGTGTTTGTGTTTAACACCTGTGTTTAAATTTTTTCCTCGAAAGTTTAGATAAATAAATAATGAGTAGTAAAAATTTATTTTCCTTATCATATAAGGGATACCCAAAATATATATATAAGAGAAAAGTTTAATGAAGGCCACTATTTTCATGGAGCCAAAGAACAAACATATTGGTAAGTTATTTTCAACAGTATAAAAATTTGAACTTTATTGAAAATTTGCACGTTATTCATAAATAACTATGGTATTATCGAATGGAAGGAAGTGATACTACACAGAATAATAGTTAATGAGAAAGAAAAATAATTGATAGCTTTTCCCTGTGTGTAAAACGAATTCGGTTGTACCGTCCAAGAGTAAAGAGTGCGGGGTCACCTTAAGTGTTTTTACGGAGGAGGATACACAGACGATACCTGATAGTGAACAGATGTTCAAAGGAAGCGATGACGAGAAACTCAAAGACATTGTGATAACTAGGGAAATGGTGGAAGAGGGTATAGATAAAATGAAAAATTATAAATCGCCAGGACCAGATGAAGTGCATCCCAGGGTATTAAAGGAATGCAAGGAGGTTGTTAGTGAGACGTTAGTGCACATTTTTAGGAAATCGGTTGAGATAGGCGATGTGCCATTATTGTGGAGGTAAAGAAATGTTGTTCCCATATTTAAGAAGGGAGACAGAGGACTAAAGCCAAATTATCGACCCGTAAGTCTAACGTCAGTGGTGGGTAAATTATTGGAATCTATAATTGCAAAAAACATTAGAGAGCACATATATAAACATAGTTTGATCAATGATTCACAACATGAATTCACCAAGGGTAGGTTTTGTAGGTTCACAAATGTCTCACCAATTTATTGAGTTTGTATAGGAAAGTTTATGAGACGGCAGATAATGATAAGGATTATGATATAAGATATCTGGACTTTAGTAAGGCATTTGACAAAGTACCAAACGAGCGACTCTTAAATAAGGTTAAGGCTCATAGAATAGATGGGAAGATTCTTCATTGGATCAGAGCTTGGCTAAGTTATAGGCAACAAAGGGTTACAATTAATGGTTCTAAATCTGAATGGGGACTGGTGACAAGTGGAGTTCCACAAGGGTCTGTTTTGGGTCCATTACTATTTTTTATTTACATCAACGACTTAGATAGTGGGATTAGCAGTGATATCAGCAAGTTTGCTGATGATACTAAGGTAGGTAGGATTATTGGATCTCAGTCTGATGTAAACATATTGCAGGGAGGCTTAGATAAACTTAACGAGTGGCCAGTCAGATGGCAGATGGAATTTAATATTGATAAATGCAGCGTTATGAATGTTGGTAATAGATATGCCATAAGCAATGTATCGTTGAAAAGATCAGAAGGTGAAAAAGATCTTGGATTGAGGGTGATCCCAGACCTCCGACCTAGGAAACAATGTATTGAGGCCAGAAATAGAGCTAATAGAGTATTAGGATTCATTACCAGAAGTGTTAAAAGTATAAGTGCGTAAGTTATTTTAAAGCTTTATCTGGCTCTAGTCAGGCCTCACCTAGACTATGCGGTTCAGTTTTGGTCTCCATATTACAGGATGGATATAGCCTTGTTAGAAACAGTGCAGAGAAGGATGACCAAAATGATACAAGGGATGCTTAACTTTAGTTATGAGAAGAGATTGAAGTTATTAAATTTACACTCACTCGAGAGACGCAGAGTAAGGGGCGAGCTGATAGAAGTTTTTAAGTGGATAAAGGGATTTGATAAAGGAGAGGTAGGAAAAGTTCCTACGGCTTTTAACCAGGGTAGAACTAGAAGTAGCTAGACATTCAAGCTGGAAAAGCGTAGATTTAGAAAGGAAATAGGGAAAAACTGGTTCACAAATAGGGTGGTGAATAAATGGAATGGTCTCAGTAGACAGGTAGTTAGTGCTGAGTCATTAGGGAGCTTTAAAGAGGAGCTGGATAGGTTCATGGATGGGGATGAAATGTGGATGTAGGTAGTGTTAGGTGACAGGAACTACCACGTGTAGGCCTCGCGGCAACTTGTAGCTTCCTTATTTTCTTATTTTCTTATGATAACTATCCGGTCTTCTTCAATGACACTCAACTCTCCTTCTATAATGAACATTCTTGGACTATTGGTCACTCCGAGGTCACCAATTATTGCATTGTTACTATCATAATGGATATGGTGTTAGTGACACAAACGAGGGTATGAACCTCGCAGTAGTGAGTCCGTTAAGGTCACTGGCAAACCGAAGTCTTGGCAGTATTTAGTCCTTTAAAGCCTTAAACACTTACCATGAATGGATATTAGTAAGTCAATCAATAGGTTTTGTCTTTGCTCTCTGCTAATTTATTGCACAAACTTGAACAGTATATACAAAATAGATTTAATAAAAATACAGGATATAACTGCATATGGAGTATTTACATTAATAGTTAATATAATGATGTGAAAAGAAACATGTAAATAACAAGAAATAAAAAGGTAAAAAGATTGTATAGTAAGATGTGTGTAAATACAACAGGTAGTGTATTAAATGTGTATGTGTGTGTGTAAGATGTTTTGTTTACAAAAGTAACACATCGAAAACGAGAGGACGAGAGAAAAAGAAAAACGGAAAACGGAAGTGAGAAGGCACACTGAAGTATAATCGCACGTGCTGCTACAGTACTCCCCCTCTAGTTGCGAGGTAGGAGGAACGAAACCGTTTTCTTGGGACGACCCGGCACCACACTGGAAGTACTTCGTGGTCTTGCATCAGGTGTGGTTGCTGTAGAGTAGAACAGGTATGCAGGTTTTACTCGGTCGATGGCGAAAACGTCCGAAGTCCCGTTGCGGTTGATGGTGAAGTTCTTCTTCGTCCTACGGACGACTTCAAAGGGGCCCTGGTACGGTTGCTGAACGGGCTTCTTGACTGCGTCCACCCTGACAAAGACGTGAGTGCAGCTGTCGAGGTCCTGGCTGACGAAGGTCTTGGAGGGAGAGGTGCGAGGCTGCACAGGCTGAAGGTTCTGCATGGAGTCCTTGAGGCTGCTGGCGAAGTCCTGGGTACTGTAAGGCCTGGAATCAGGTGTACTGGCAAGGAGTTCACCTGGTAGCCTAAGTGTAGATCCGTAGACGAGCTCAGCAGAGGAGTGGCCTAGATCTTCCTTCAGTGACGTTCGTATACCGAGGAGGACAAGGGTTAGAGCAACAGTCCAGTCTTTACGTTGTTGGGCTGAAGCTGCCAGAGAAGACTTGAGTTGCCGGTGGAACCGTTCGAAGAGACCGTTGGCTTGTGGGTGATAGCTGGCGGTCCTGTAGCGTCGAATGCCGAGCAGAGTAATGGCGTTATTCCACAGGCGACTCGAACTGGCTTCCACGGTCCGATGTGAGGCTGAGAGGGACACCGAATCTGGAGACCTACGTACTGATGAAAGCACGGGCGACGGAGTCCGTTGGGATGTCCACAAGAGGTGCAGCTTCAGGCCAGCGGGTGAATCGGTTGGCGCAAGTAAGGATGTACCGGTAGCCGTTGGAGTAAGGCAGCGGGCCAACGATGTCGACGTGGAGGTGGTCGAATCTCGAAGAGACAGGCTGCAATGTTGCTGCAGGAGAGTGTGTGTGGCGTGTCACCTTTGAAGCTTGGCACTTGATGCAGGTGCGAGTCCACTGTCTGACATCCTTGTTGATGCCCTGCCAGATGAATCTGGAGGTTACCATGTGTTGCGACGCTCGGATGCCAGGGTGAGAGAGTTCGTGGAACTGACGGAAGAGCCGCTAACGATGCTGCTTTGGAATGTACGGCCGGACAGCGCCAGTAGAGACATCAGCGTAGAGGTGCTCTTTGGTCCCTGGAAGTTGGATCTTCTTCTTTTTCAAGGCAGCATTCTCCTGGAGTTGCTGCAACTCAGCATCATTGGCTTGGTCAGCAACAATGGCAGCATAGTCGATGAGAGAAGAGATGGCCGAGATGTTGCGTGACAGTGCATCAGCTGGAGCATTATTGGCACCCTTGACGTAGCGAATGTCAGTGGTGAACTGCGAGATTAATTCGATGTGACGCAGTTGTCGCGGTGTGTAGGTAGTCTTGTTGTTGACGTATGTAGTGGTTAGAGGCTTGTGGTCGGTGTAGATATGGAATCTGCGACCTTCGATGAAGTACCGGAATCTCTTGATCGCCTTGTAGATGGCAAGAAGTTCTCCGTCGAAGGCACTGTACTTCGTTTCGGCGTTGTTGAACTTCTTGGAGAAGAAAGCGATGGGCTTCCAGTCTCCGTTGACGTATCGATGCCTGAAGCATCTGTAGAGATGTAAGTGTCGGCATCTGGAGAAGGGAAGCTGAGCATCGAAACGTCACCAAGGGCCTTCTTAGCAGCGAGGAAGGCGTCGTCAGCTTCTGGGGTCCAGACGAGGGTGATGGACTGTCCTTTCTTGCAGGGCTTGATCATAGCGTAGAGTGGCCGGGGAAGAAGTGAGCAGTTCGGGATGAAGCGGTTGTAGTAGTTCAGCATGCCCAAGAACTCCTTGAGCTGGCGCTGGGTTGACGGCTTCGGGAACTGCTAGATGGACTCACACTTTGACTGGAGTGGAGTTATGCCTGCAGAGGAGACAGTGTGGTCAAGAAAGTCGACCGAAGGGACACCAAACACAGACTTGTCTATGTTGATCTGGATCCCGTAGTCCTGCAGACGAGTGATCTCACCTGATCAGACGAGTGAGACATCTCCTGCTGGAGATGCTGTCGGTGTGCTTCAGCGTCAGAACTGGCGATGAGAAGGTCGTCAATGTAGACGAAGCAGAAGGGTAGACCTCGCAGGACCTCGTCCATGAAGCGCTGGAAAGTCTGGGCGGCGTTCCGTAGTCCTAATGGCATCCTGGTGTATTCAAACAAGCCAAACGGGGTGATGATGGCTGTCTTCGGGATGTCTGCTGGATTGACTGGAATCTGGTGAAACGCCTTGACGAGGCCGATCCTGGAGAAGATGGTACAGCCAGAGAGTTGAGAGGAGAACTCTTGAATGTTGGGTACTGGGTATCTGTCCATGACGGTACGAGAGTTGAGTGCACGGTAGTCTCCACACTAAAGACTCCACACTATCATCAATCATTGGGGGCATACGCCGGGGGGCGTGTCACCTCGCCCACCCTACGATGCCACTCCCGGGGGTCACCACGCGCGAGTTCCCATGCAGGCTCCTTTCCCATACCAAGCAGCTCTCGACAAGACACATCAACTTGCCCCAGCCACGAGCCTTGTGGGCGCCCCCTTGGCCTCCTCCACGCCGGATTGTCTCTTACAGATACAACCCGATGGGAGGGATCGGTTTCAGGGTAACGTGCCACATGCCCATATAGCCGAAGTTGGCGCTGACGGACTATGCAGGTAATAGGCCTCGATTCAGTCTCACGGTGCAATCGCTGATTTGACACGTAATCATCCCAGCGATACCCCATGATTCTGCGAAGACACTTATTACCAAAGGCATTGATTCGTCTCTTCAAGTCACTATTTAGTGTCCATGTCTCACAACCATAGAGTAAGACAGGGATCACAAGCGACTTGAAGATCCGGATCTTTGTCCTCCTGCACAGGTACCGACAACGCCAAATACTCCCGCTGAGCGAGTCCATAACACCGTGGGCTATGCCAATCCGCCGTAAGACTTCTTGACGTGACCCGCCGTCATTATGGACTGCGCTACCAAGGTATGTAAAACTTTCCAAGATCTCAATGTCCTCGCCACACGCATGAGCAGACTGTACTGCTTCATCTAGTAAGTCTCCAAATACCTGGACCTTGGTCTTGAGCCAGGAGACCTCAAGTCCCAAAAACTTTGCCTCCTCGTGCAGCGCCTCGAGAGCCATCACCAGGACCTCCAGCGACTCAGCAAAGATTACTGCATCATCGGCAAAAACAAGATCAGTGATCTTGGTGTTGCCGACGGATGCTCCACAATCACTTTGATCTACAACCTTGTCCAATACCCAGTCCATACAAGCGTTGAAAAGTGATGGGGCAAGGACGCACCCTTGCCTCACTCCTGTATTCACAGGAAAGAAGCTGGATACACCTGCCCCACACTTCACAGCACTCTCACACTATAGACTATCCTTTATTAAAAATCTGAACTGAAAATCTCACATCTCATATCTTGCTAAAAACAGCTTCTAAGAACTTAGGAGGGGTCTGCGCCCATTATGTTCTTCCTCCCAGTTGATTGCTCTGTACAGGTGCCTTATCCGCTCATGTCTGGAGTATGTTTCACATGTTTGGGGGCATCCACTCATACAGCTCTCCTAAACAGGATTGAATTAAAAGCTTTTCATCTCATCAACTCCCTCTTCTGACTTACTGTCTTCAATATTTAAATCACCGCCGCAATGTTGCTTCTCTTGCAATCTTCTACCGTTATTTTCAGGCTCACTGCTCGTCTGAACTTGCTAAATGCATGTTTTTCCCCCCTCCCGCGCGTCAATAAAGTATACTCATTATCATTCCTATTATGTCCTTCTTGTAATGCAAGAGTTAATCAGTATCTTTACTCTTTCATACCTTTCACTGGTAAACTCTCGAACTCTCTTTCTGTTTCTATTTTTCCACCTACCTACGACTTAAATATTGTCAAGAGGAGTGACAAGCCACCTTTCGAACTAAATTGGCACACCCCATTTCTTTATTCTCTTACTGTCTTCTTTATAGGGACTGGTAACAATGCGGGCTTTGTGTTACCTCTTTTTTTGTGCCCTTGGCCAGTCAATAGTGATGTAAAAAAAAAAAATATATATGTATATATATATATACATATATATATACTGTATATATAACAAAAATTATATATATATATATAAATATATATATATATATATATATATATATATATATATATATATATATATATATATATATATATATATATATATATATATATATATATATTATATATATATATATATATATATATATATATATATATATATATATATATATATATATATATATATATAATTTCAGTACTTGATCAAATTCTTGGCTCATGCTTAAGGTGGGACTAGAGATAACCCTTCTCCATCTTGATCGATCAAGTGGCAATCCTTCTATAATTAACACTTTCATATCCTGATGCACTGTTCCTTTCCATGTTCTCATGATTATCCTGTTGGCTTCCGTGGTATCTCCACTTACTCCATTATCGTCAGCACTCCTCCCTCCGTCTCTCTTCTCACATTTCCATACCATTGTGACCTTTTCTGTGTCATTCTTCCCTGTATTTTTCTCAATTCGCATCTCTTAGCCACATTCCTCACTGGACACCCTGTTCTGCCACCTCAGTTTAGCCATATATATCAGCATCCATTGGTCACATCTTCTCAATTGCTTTCCCATTCTTCCTATCATTGCCAATGTCTCAGCATCATACAACATAACTGTTCTGATATACATTTCATAAACACTATCTCTGGTCTTCAATGGATATTTCTAGTCCTTAACAAGCTTTCCATCATAATCCTTTTTTTTCATGCTTTTGTTGGTCTTGCTCTGATTATTTGTTCCACTCCAGCCTCACAGTCCAAAAACATCTCTTAGGTAACAAACCTCATATACTTCTTGTATTCTTCATCCTGCAGTCATCAGTTTTTATTTCCCCTTCGTCCCTGTTTTTCCTCTTCTGCAAGCAGGGCACTGAGAGTTCTGCACTCCATCAACCAATACTTGGTTGACCGACCACCCTGACAAACACTTCATAACTGTTGTTGGCCTGTAACAGCAAAAAACCTTGTTTCTTGAGCGCAATTTGAGTCCTCTACATGAAGCATATCTCCCTCACAACGTTGAGGGAAAAGTCTGAGGACCTGGTCAGCTTGCCGCGGTTGAGCATCTCTGTGAACTGCCTCGATGCGACAAGCACTACGTCGTTCTAATTAGAGAAAAAATTAAATTATTAACTATTGTTATTTTGTGAGTGTTTCTTGTTTTTTTTTTAAGTAAAAATATAACATCCATTTTCCAATTTTTATATTTAATAACGATTTGAAGAATTATCTTAAAAAAATATTAATAGTGCTTATTTTCTTTTTTTCTTGTTTGAAAAGCCATAGAAGTAAACACATATATAGAATATAGATATACATATTAAAAAATATTTCAGTCTATATACATAGCCACTACTTTTATTTTTGTCTTACATTTTAATATTTAAACGTTCTCCCATCATTCCTACAAGCCAATAATTACGTAATATTTTAATTATGTCATTACTGACATATCATTGCTGTACTTTTCCTAGTTCCATGGCACCGAGTGAGACACAAAACTGTGGTCTTGATCTTACCGGGGAGTTGTCAGCTGCCAGGCAATTTGACAAGGATGCCAACGAGGAGGTGGCTGAGTCCTTGTACGAGAGCCTCGTCAGTACTACACAACATGGCAGGCAGCTCAGGCCACAAGGCAGACAGTGAGCTGAAGTGCCAGCAGTGTGGCAAAACATTCAAATACAAGAGTCACCTTGAGAGACATTCCTTGACACACAGAGGTGTTAAGAATTATGAATGTGTTGAGTGTGGAAAAAGATTTGCTAGAAAGAGTGACCTCACCAGACACACCCTGACACACAGTGGTGTTAAGAATTATGAATGTTTGGAGTGTGGGAAGAGATTTGCTAGAAAGAGTGACCTCACCAGACACACCCTGACACACAGTGGTGTTAAGAATTATGAATGTCTGGAGTGTGGGAAAAGGTTTACTGGAAAAGAGTGACTTGAAACAGTGACTGCTTCAACGCAATCCCTCTGATGACCGGCAAAAGTTTTTTTTTTATATAACATAGCTACCGTACACCCCGTGGTAATCTCTGCACAAGCCCGCAGAAACTTACGAATTAAGTTCATAACATAATGATGTGTTCAATTGTTTTCAAACACTTAGATAAAGTTCATAGTACTAAATCACAATTTAAGTAGATAAGCAGGCTCTCCTTAGCATCCCTGAAATGGGCGTCAGCCTCACTTTAGGTGTCTGTCAGTCTCTGTCAGTGTATGTGAGGTGTCTGTCAGTGTATGTGAGGTGTCTCAGTGTCTGAGGTGTCTGTCAGTGTATGTAAGATGTCTCAGTGTCTGAGGTGTCTCCCAGTGTATGTGAGGTGTCTCAGTGTCTGAGCTGTCTGTCAGTGTACGTATAATGTAAGGTGTCTCAGGTCTGAGGTTTTCTGTCAGTGTATGTGAGGTTCTCAGTGTCTGAGGTGTCTGTCAGTGTCTGATGTGTCTGTCAGTGTATGTGAGGTTTCTGTGAGGTGTTCTTTCAGTGTATGTGAGGTGTCTGTCTGTGTATATCAGGTGTCTGTCAGTGTATGTCAGGTGTCTCAGTGTATGTCAGTCTGTCAGTGTCTGTCAGTGTATATATACATGTGAGGTGTCTCAGTGGTCTGTCAGAGTCTGTGAGGTGTTCTGTCTGTGTATGTGAGGTGTCTGTTAGTCTCAATGTGTCTGTCAGTGTATGTGAGGTGTCTGTCTGTGTATGTGAGGTGTCTGATGTGTCTGTCTAGTGTATGTGAGGTGTCTGTCAGAGTCTGTGAGGTGTCTGATGTGTCTGTCAGTGTATGTGAGGTGTCTGTCAGTGTATGTGAGGGGGTCTGTCTGTGTATGTGAGGTGTATGTCAGTGTCTGGTGTGTCGGGTCAGTGTATGTAAGGTGTCTGTCAGTGTATGTGAGGTGTCTGATATGTCTGTCTAGTGTATGTGAGGTGTCTGTCAGAGTCTGTAAGGTGTCTGTCAGTGTCTGATGTGTCTGTCAGTGTATGTGAGGTGTCTGTCAGTGTATCTGAGGTGTCTGTCTGTGATGTGAGGTGTCTGTCAGTATCTGATGTGTCTGTCAGTGTATTTAGGTGTCTGTCAGTGTATGTGAGGTGTCTGTCAGTGTATGTCAGGTGTCTGTCAGTGTATGTGAGGTGTCTGTCAGTGTATGTGAGGTGTCTGTCAGTGTATGTGAGGTGTCCGTCAGTGTATGTGAGGTGTCTGTTCTGTGATGTGAGGTGTTGTCAGTGTCTGATGTGTCTGTCAGTGTATGTGAGGTGTCTGTCAGTGTAGTGAGGTGTCTGTCAATGTATGTGAGGTGTCTGTCAATGTATGTGAGGTGTCTGTCAGTGTATGTGAGGTGTCTGTCAGTGTCTGAGGTGTCTGTCAGTGGCGCCCAGTGGTGAGGAAAGAAAAGCGAGGTACACCAGGAAGAAACAAGTTCCAGAGGAAGGATGAGTAGGGAGCAAACAGTGACTGCTTCAACGCAATCCCTCTGCTGATTAGTTAACAAGTAGGATACCAAATAAGTGACTACTTATGTGATCTAGTGAAGTAATACGTGTTAAAACGACCTCACATATAACAAAAAATATCAAGTCAACATTGTATAGATGAGGTTTCATTAAAATATATTTATTAATAGATGTTTCAATTTACACTAAATAAAAATATGGTGTGAGGCGGTATGGTATATTGTATACTATAAGTGGGTTTACCGCATTCTTTTGACTATCAACTTGGGCTATGTGCTATCAAGTGTTTTTTGCAAACTTCAAAAATTTTAAAATATATATATTATATAATATATATATATATATAATATATATATATATATATATATATATTATAATAATATATATATATATAATATATATTTTATATATATATATATATATATATATATATATAATATATATATATATATATATATATATTATATATTATATATATATATTATATATTTTAGGAAAGCTATGGTTAAAATTTCAGTTAAACATCTTATTTTGAGGTTTAACAAATATATCTTCCCAAGTAGCCTTATGAATGAGAATGTTGACTTCGTTGCGTTCTCTTGACTCACATCTAGCTGCCTAATCTTTTTCGACTAGAAGCTTCAGTAATCAAATAAATATAGTCTGAAGATACCATGATAAACATTTCAGCTCAATATATTAAGTGAAAGTGATATTTTTTGAGCTTAAAACACTTCTGAATTGTGTTGTGCGGTAGTTGGCCTACTATCAAGAGAGCCGCCGCGCGGGTCTACCCTGAAAAGTATAGTCCTCTATGGTCAGGCTAATATACTGTTTTACAATTATTAGTTTATTACAGTATCTGTTTTGGTTTTTGCATTGTGTAGGTGATTTCCTAACAGAAGAGTCATTCATACTGCAATACCATTATTATCTGCCTATTGATAATATGTCCATGATTATGATTTCAGGCCAAATTAAAAAAGGTGGGCTAATTTTTCGGCTGGTGATATCTGGCAACTCTAATTTACCTGAGAATGACCCAGGGGTCACACATAGGCTCAGTGACCCAGTGACCAGCATGGACGGTGAAGGTGCTGACAGGTCTCTCCCTATCGCAGGCAGAGAGATTAGAGAGGAAGACCCTTGCGGCCTGTTTTCTGTGAACGAGCTGTACCATGGATTCCATAAACCTCAACGCTCTTCATCTTGCAACTACAATCATAGAATAACCACAAGACTTTAGCAAAAAAAAATATTTTTAGCGGTTGCACAAATATATGGCGAATACATTGATACACATTCAAGTTTGTTTAGCGACTATAGGAATTCTGGCAAAAGTTCCGCGTACACAGAGATATTGTCACACAGGTATCCGCAGTTTACGGGTTAAGAGTGTCTTATTCTCTTTTGTAATCACTTTTATGACTTCGCCGTAGCATGTCATGTTTGCTGTATCGCGATTTCGGGTCTAAGAACCCTTCTTCAGCAGCATATGGAAGATGTTTTCTCCTCAGGAGTTGAGGTGAGCATGATTAAGATGCGAAGTGAAGCGCTATTTATAGCCGGTCTGCCTGCCACGCAGCCTATTACCGATGTCGTTGATTGGTAGGCTTTTGCTTCTCGTCTTCTTGAGTGGGAGACGCTGATTGGTTGTTTGGTCTTCGCTTGGCTTTTCTGTGAGTAGGCTGTTATTTGCTTTTGTTCTTTTCATGCTGGGTAGAGCTTGTAGGTCGTTTGCCTGGACGTTAAGATTGGGATTGATCTCTTGTATGTACAGTGCTTCTAGGATGGGAAGTCGCCGCACATCTGCACACATGTCAACCAATTCTGTATTTTCTTTTAGAAATTTTCTTGTTATGGTAATGCCATGTTGTTCTAATAGGTGACTTTTTGGGGCTCCGGAAGGTAGGTGGCAAGTAAGACGTCTGGACAGCTTCGTTGTCGTCATGCCGATGTAGGATGAGGGGAGGACTTCACAGTTTCCTCTTTTGCATGTGATCCTATATACGACATGGGACTTTTGTTTTGTCTCCTTCGTCTGGCTTGAGCTGTTACGGAGAAGGAGGTTGCGTATATATGGGCCAGAAGCCACAAAACACTTAAAGACCTTTTTTTGGTTGTTAGTCCAACGACGGAACCCACAGCGCGGAAAAGTCGTCGGTTTCGTCGTTAACGTGCGCACTGGCCAACGGCTGCTCAAGACCGGTATTAGCAGAGGTCGGAAATCTCTGGGCATGCTCATTATTGCTTGGTATGCTATGAAATATCTTTTTTATAGGTGAATGTAGGACATCGGAACATCATCAACATGTGAAACATCTTCCATATGCTGCTGAAGAAGGGTTCTTAGACCCAAAATCGCGATACAGCAAACATGACAAGCTACGGCGAAGTCATAAAAGTGATTACAAAAGAGAATAAGACACCCTTAAGACAAAAAGAAAATATCTTTAAGAAGATAATAAACGCTGAACTAGATATAATATATATATATATATATATATATATATATATATATATATATATATATATATATATATATATATATATATATATATATATATATATATATATATATATATATATATATATATATATATATATATATATAATTTCAGTTAAACATCTTATTTTGAAGTTTAACAAATATATGTTCCCAAGTAGCCTTATGAATGTGGATGTTGACTTCGTTGCATTCTCTTGACTC
>JACEEZ010020250.1:370000-382500 GCA_016584305.1 Chionoecetes opilio
AAGTCGTAGGAAGGTGGAACAATAGAAACAGGAAGAAAGTTCCAGAGTTTACCAGTGAAAGGGATGAAAGAGTAAAAGATACTGATTAACTCTTGCATTAGGAAGATGGACAGAATAGGGGTGAGAATGAATAGAAAGTCTTGTGCAGCGAGGCCGCGGGAGGGGGGGAGGTATGCAGTTAGCAAGTTCAGAAGAGCAGTGAGCATGAAAATAACGGTAGAAGATAGCAAGAGAAGCAACATTGCGGCGGTGATTTAAAGATTGAAGACAGTCAGTCAGAGGAGGGGACTTGATGAGACGAAAAGCTTTTGACTCAACCCTGTTTAGGAGAGCTGTATGAGTGGATCATCCCCATACCTGTGAGACATAATTCATACATGGGCGGATAAGGCCCCTGTAGAGAGCAAGCAACTGGGAGGGAGAAAAAAAGGGACGCAGACGCCAGAGGACACCTAACTTCTTAGAAACTATTTTTGCAAGAGATGAGATGTGAAATTTTCAGTTCAGGTTTTTAGTAAAGGATAGTCCAAGAATGTTCATTGCAGAAGAAGGAGATAGTCGAGTGTCATTGAAGAAGAGGGGATAGTTGTCTGGTAGGTTTGTCGAGTAGATAAGTGAAGAAATTGGGTTTAAGTCATTGAACAAAACAAGGTTTGCTTTGCCCCTATCAGAAATTATAGAAAATTTGAAGTTAGGCGCTCGATGGCATTTGATAAACTTAAACTCATTTTACTGACTTTCAGTAAGTGTACTTTCACTAGAGTGCTCATGTCTGACGTGAGACGGTGAGACCGCGCCGCTGCAGGCAGTAGTTGCGTAGTAGCAGTACAGCTCAAGCAACCCGCATTTTTTTAATATTTTTTTTATTATACATTTGTGCCTATAGCGCCTGTAGGCAGTAGTGACCCAGGGCTCGGATGGTAGGCTCTGGAGGTTCACTTGAGGGCTCTGATGGTTGGTCCTCGCCCGTGTTGGCGCAGGCAAGATTCTTATAGTGGCGTCTGTGAGGCTCATGCCGCCCCCCTGTGTCCTCCGATGCACTCGCAATCGAAGGTAGAGTTGATGGGCAGGGCATGTGGGTGTTCTTAGGCCACTCGACGGTGCAGAAAGGTTTTGGGTTTCTTCGGGGATCGAACTCGGGTCACCGAGAACGCCAGTCGGAGACGCTAACCACTCCATCTACCGCCTCCCCAATTGCTGGGGAGCATTGCTGTGTTTTGCTTTAACTTCAAGCTCCAGTAATACTGGTAAGACCATTGGAAGGTATACTCTTCCTCATTTGCTCTAACTCGCTCACATAATCTCTCTCTTCTCTCTCTCTCTCTCTCTCTCTCTTCTCTCTCTCTCTCTCTCTCTTCTCTCTCTCTCTCTCCCCTCTTCTCTCTCTCTCTCTCTCTCTCTCTCTCTCTCTTTTCTTTCTCTCTCTCTCTTCTCCTTCTCTCTCTCCTTCTCTCTCTCTCTCTCTCTATCTCTCTCTCTCTCGCTCTCTCTCTCTCTCTCTCTCTTTTAAAGTGTCCCATTATTTTTTTATAGATGAAGTGATTGATGACACTTGTTAAAACCTGCACCAATGGAATGGGCCTGGAAAAAGTTAGATTCCACCCTAAACATTAAAACTTTTTGCTTTTTTTATTAAATACATCATGGCTGACTATAAATTGTACATATAACCCCTCTACCCCCGTTGGGGAATAATACTGTGTTCGTATGTGTCTGTTTGTTTGTTTCTCTGTTAACATCATCTTAAAGTAGTTGCTCCCAAATTTTTTGAAGTTTTTTGTGGGGAAACGCTCCCTATAATCAAAACACCAATCAATTAAATTTTGAAAGATAAATGCATTTTTTGATTAGGTTTTTTTGCTACACTTCTTTTTTTTTTTGCCAACGGCTTGTGTGATTTGCTGCCAAAACAGGAAAATGGAGTGGCGAATAGCCCGTTGGCTTAACGCACTCCGGGGTGATCGGGGGGCCCAGCCCGGGGACAAATGTATGACCTGCATTTCATTAATTAAACTAAAATTTTTTGAAGCCTGCTAGACCCCGAAAACACCAGGTAAAGACCCAAATGCAGAACATAAATCGACTATCGGGGCCCTGCAGGCTAAGAGGGCTACAATGCCCTGAAAGGCAACAACCCCCGACTTGGATTCAACCCAGTCGAAATCCCATCTGCAAGCTTCCATGAGGGGGCAACCGTGCTCAGTAGAAGACTTCGCTTTTTGGCCCCGGAAAACCGGGTTAACCAGCCCCCATTCGGTGGTAGAACTAGTTCCGGGAACGAAGCAGCCAAAAAGATGAAAAATTTTTTTTTTCCTTTGCCCAACGTGTCACCGCGGGAGAGTTGAAAAATGAGTTGCGAATTTTGGGAAAGTTTGTTCCAACTGATGTTTCCAGATGAGTCAACTGATTTTTATATCCGGTTATCAATATGGTGAAATTTAAGATGAATTCCTCTTCTCCGAGGCATTCAACAACGAAGGCAGGGATGTAGTCAACTTTTGGGACGAGAAAAAATTTTTGTTTTTTTTGAGAAAAAGAGAGTTTTGAGAAGATCAGATCAAGTGGAAAAAGTTTTGGTCGGTCGCACCGAGGGGCTCCAGGTATGTGGGAATAGTCTGGCTTTATGCTTTGGAAGGGAGAGGGACTAACTATATCTAAGGCAGGGTTTTCTCCATCGCCAGGGGGGGTGAAAAGACGTTGCGCCTCACCGCAAAGAATTATGTCTGTCTATTTCAAGTTTTGAATTTCATCCGGGATAATCCTTTAAACCACATTTTTAAAGTTACTTTGTGGGAGATGGAAGTGAACATCAAGCCTTTTTCTTCCACACAGAATGCGGGGGCTCCCGTGGGAAAACCCTGCTCGTATTGCAGAGTCAAGGATGAGATTGCATATCCCCCGAGATTATCAGAATATGCTCGCTGAAGGTTCGAGGAGAAATGTTCATCCTCTCTCCTCCTTTGCAACATTTTCGCCATTTAAATGAACTCAACTTTTCCAAGAAGGCATGTTTGCTGGGAAACTTTTTTTTGTGCAGAAAAGGTAAAACCCTTTTAAGTAGAAGCTCTCATCGAAATCGTAAAAAACCAGGGGGGAATATGGGAAGTCTCCATCCGGGACGAGAAATTGGGAATAAGACAGTCCCCCCGCTTGTAGAAAATTTTGTTATCACCTCTCGCACCTTGAGACCACCATAAAAAAAGTATTTTCCAAGGACATACATTTCCAAAAGGTTTCCCCGCAGCACCTTTTTTGGCAGACAGAGTGATGCTGACTACGAAGGGGAGTTATTGATCGGGCAGGGAACCAGGGTTTCAAAAAAAATTTCCGTCATTACCTTTGTTTGGGTTTGGGTGACTTGGTACGTACCCGGGCTGGCGGGGCAGCGCTGGAGAGATCATTTCATTTAACTACCCCACGGTGTGAAAAGGCATTGCCACATGTCCCGATCAAAAAAATTTCCCGGAAAACCCCATTCAAGGGGGCTGCTCCCCGAAGGGGGTGGCCCTGACTAACCGAAGCCTCGATTTTTAGAAACTAGTCGCACATAAGCAGCTACAAAAATCACGTTGATGGGGTAGTTCAATTACCCTGCTGTTTATGTTTGAAATTTAGTTGTCCCTGCTCTTTACTCTATGTTCGTCTTTTTTTACTGGGTTTTTTTATAGTATTGGCTCATTGATGTTAAAGTTTTTGGGGAAGAACAAAAAAAAATGTCAAACAGACTTCACTTTACTTTTCTTTTCCCTGTAGTAGTGTAGCAAATGTATCATTGTAACCAAAAATTTAGCCCGAGTTAGGGGGTGCTGGACTTCCTAGCCTGACTAAGGGGGGTTGGGTAGGAAAAAAATTAAAAAAAACGCTGTCTTAAGGGAACCACACAATGAGGACCAGAATCATCAATTTTGCATTTTCATTTATGGCTAAAAAAGTTTTTTTGGCCCCCCCCCAGAACTCACAGAAAAATATTTTTTTTTTTTTTTTTCTTAAAAGCTACGACCCCCCACCCACGGCCCATCCGGATTTCGCATCACCATCATAATTATTGTAAATTTTTTTTGGTAGAACTAAACGTAGAGCTGAAAGCAAATGGCCTATTACCCCTTACCTGGGCCCCCAATTTACCCCCCCCCCCCCGGGGCCCATCCGGGGACCGCATCACCCTCAAATTATTTGTATAATAGTAACAAATATTTCAAGAATAGGAAAACTATACGAACATTCTATCACCCAATACATTAGACAAAAGGGAAAAAAAAAATTAGACTAAAATAATTGATATTTAAAAAAATTAGTATGTTCTTTTTTTGTCAAAACACGTTTTTTTACTTTTACGGCCTATCCTCCTGCCATTTTTGTAATACAGATCTCAAATTTTGCACACTTTTTTTTTTCATGATACATAGTGTAAAATGAGCAGCGGATTTGATTACAAAAGACAGGCGGGAAATTTTTGGAGTTTTTTTTATTCCCGATTTTTTATTCTAGATATACATTATTTCAGGTCATTTTTAACCTTTTTCGGAGTGATAGGAAATTTTCCCCTTCGTAGTTTATTTTTGAATGTTTACATAATCCCTAAGCTAAAATATCACAAACAAAATATTTTTTTGATTTTAAATGATCTCCATTGACGTATTTTAAAAATTTAAAATAAATCCAAAAAAATAATAAAAAATTGGTAGATAATGTAAAAGCTCACGAAAAACACGATGGAGATAAATTTTGGGGTCTAAAAGCAGCCTGGGGAATTTTTTGGATACCGATGGTGTCCCCCCAAAAAGGCCCCCCTCATTTTGGACTGCGCTACAAGGTATGTAAACTTTCAAGATCTCAAGTTTTACCCCACGCATGAACAGACTGTACTGTTTCATCAAATAAAGCCTCCCAAAACGTGGACCTTGTCTTAGGGCCCGGAGACCTCAAGTCCCCAAAAGGGTTTGCCTCCCCGTGCAGCGCTTTGAGAGCTACCAATTCTCCCGCGACAAAGATTACTGCATCATCAGCAAAACAAGATCAGTGATATTGGGTTCCCCCGGAGTTCCACAAACACTTTGATCTACAACTTTGCCCAATATCCGTCCAACACGTGTTTAAAAGTGGGGGTAAAGACGCACCCTTGCCTCCATCTTTTATTTCCCGGAAAATGTCAGGAAAGAAGTGAAAACCTTCCCCAAATTCACCATCTCAGTCCCAGAGTATATATATATATCAGTCCCAGAGTACAGACCAGTCATCAAACCAATAATCCTCGGCGGAATCCCGCGAAGTCGTAAAAAAGAACGGGGTTTATAAAAAATATGCCCTTTGGGGGAGTTCAAAACGATAACTATAAAAGGTGCCTTTAAAAAGAACAGAAAGATGATATATCATACACGTGATGGGAATTTGAACCAATACGATATATTGTTGAATAAGCATTGAGTAAGTGAGCGAAGCCTTAGAGACAAGCGTGACGGTGAGTTACAGTGAAAGAAAGATTGATTAATGCTGTTAATGGCACTTACCTCACGACCCACACAAAAAATGGCGTGTTTAGCAGCTTCTCTTGTCGTTCATCACTATTCAATCCCCATATACCCACCTTAAAATCCTCAATGCTCTGTATATAGAGACATAAGGCTATATTAACATCCTCCTGCATAAATTGCTCTGAAATTCAGCTATATCAAGAGGGCAAGACGTTAGAAGGCTGTAATCGTGGAAGACGGACGAGTAGACAAGACTTGAATTGTTATTATGAAGACAGCACGCATGTGGCATCGAAAGTTAGCCGACTCCTGCATCTCATATTTCTTATATTCAACAACGCCGCCCAGCCAGCGCCCCAGGCCAGCCAGCGCCCCAAGGCCAGCCAGAGCCCCTATCCAGTCTACTCGACACTACTGCCTTCGTCTAGCTGACACCCACGCTTGGAGGAACGCACAAATTGCCTGACTCAGCTGTAAGAGTGGGCCGCCGTAGAGACTTTCACTTATGATTTATAGATTATTCAAATAGGTTAGAATGAGACGAGATTTTATCACCGAGGAATTTAGTAGGAAGTCTTAGCTTCTGACGAATTAAGTTTTGACAGTAAGGGGAAGCAACCATTGTCTGAGAAATGGACTCTTAAGTTGGAATAGGAGTAAAATCATCCGAGTATCTCCGGTTGAAGCAACAAACTAATCTTACTGCAACTCAGTTAACCTCTCTACTAACCATATGTCAAATTATGATACATCTGTGGCAGGTAGTTATTATTTGCCTTGCCGAAATTTCATGCCACTAGTGCTATTAAGTCAAGTAACTCAACCAGGACAAACATTAATCTATTTAGGATATTTTTAAACAATTTGTGTGTATCATTTAGCAGCTAGGTGTTAAAAGCGCTTATGTCAAAGGAGCTTACTGCCATTAGGTCTCCTTGCGCACATTTTTATTACTTAGAACATTATTCGAGCTTAAATCAGCACTTATCACTTTCCAGAGAATGATTAATACATACATTACTCTGGGATATTCTAGCAAATTAAATAAATTTTTTAATGACGTGATATTTTATATAGACCCGGAGTCTCTTTTTTATTAGCTTAAAAGCCGTACGTCTCAAATTTGAAGGAATAGCTCTCAAAATAACAATATAAAATAAATTATTAAAGAGAATAAACTCTAAAATACCAGCAATTGCCAATGTTACGAATATCAAGTGAGGTTACTGCCATTAGCACTCCCATCGCACATTTTGATTGATTTATAACACTATTTGGGCTGAAGTCAGCTCCAATCACATTTCACAGGATTCATTGTTCTTTGATATGCACAGAATGTATATGCATATATTAATGCTGTGATAATTTGTAGTAAGACATAAGAGTCTATTATATTAGTTTAGAAGTCGTACTCCTCAAGTTAAAAGAAGCAGGTCTCAAGGTATAAATAATAAATAAATTAAATTAATACAACTGCCAGTGGCGATTGCTTACGGCCTTAAGGTCAATCTACTGTATTTTGTCCTCACTCAACAATTCGAGTATTATGATGTGACAACGCGATGAAGTTTAGCAACGCAAAATTTATTTTGTAATTAATTTTCAGGGATTTTAACACATCACTAACAGCCTTTGAGTATATTTTATACATACTGCTGTAAAGAACTCTACCAGTTTATTTAAGTGCATCTTCCTTATATCATTACTCTTGTTATACCAACAATTATTATAGTGATTCCCCTATATACATATATATTAAAAATAAGAAATATATATATATACTAATAATATATATATAGATATAGTATATATTAATATATCTATAATTTATATAGATATAATAATATATTATATAAATCTATATTATATATCTACTATATATATATATATAATATAATATCATATAATATAATCTAATATATATATAGATATGTATAGAAGATCTCGTGATGGACCGAATATCCATTTCCAGTATTAGCGAATGCGAATGTGAATGCGAATATTTGGTTTTAATATTCGCGAATGCGAATGCGAATCGCGAATATTACATAATATATCAAGTAATACACTATATTTGATATTATACAGGTAACTGATATATTTTGTATGTATTATAAGAGTTCAGATGGATGATCATCCATTACTAGTATTTCTCCTATTTTACTGTCCAGTCTTTGTGCTTTTTTGGTTGTTAACGTCCCACAACTTAGCCTTTTCCTCAAACGTTTCGAGAATAACTAATACTTATGAGTAACTTATTATAACTCGATTCTTAAAGCTGGTGTTGGATATCCTTTCCTATTTACTCTTTCTTTTCTTCCTCTTGCGTGCTCATAGCCTTAAATTCTTCCGAGTGCTTGCTGCTGAGATGGTTTGTCAACCCGGATGTCGTTCTTCCTATTCCAGAATAATTTTTATTGCAAAGATTACGAATTACACTGTTCAATGTCACTAGAGATAATCTCGAAATAAGCCCCAACCACACAGGTGTGACTGGATGCCATTATGCAGTAGGCTGCTGCAATACTGTTATCTTTCAAAGAAAGTTGATTGTGCTAGTGGGTGACAGACATGAGCGCGTATATGCTTACTGTTTACTGCCGTATGGCGCACGAGGCAATGAGTTGAGTTCAGTAACAGTGACCTTGAGAGTAGTGGCTGCCACTCTGTTGAAGGTGGAGGATGGAGTTAGTGTTCGAGGGACTATGGCCTTGGCTACCACTACGCCTCCTCACACCATTCTTTAACTAACGCTCGGCAAAAATATTTTATTATAAAAATTTATTTATATTTTTGCTTCTGTAATGTTATGTTCACTTGTTATGTTTTCTTATTTTTGTAAGTCTGTTGATTTGGGGAAAATATTCGTATACTCGGAAACAACTACGAGTGGGAGTGCGAATGCGAATGCGAATATTGAAAAAACATGCGAATATTCGCAATTACGAATATTCGAATTCGAATGCATTATTGTCCATACTACTTATATTATAATATATATATATATACTATAAATATAATATATATATATAATATAATATATATATATATATCATATATATTAAATCATATATATTATATGATATAAATATATATATATATATATATATATATATAATATATATATATATATATATATATATATATATATATATATATATATATAATATATATATATATATATATAATATATAATATTATATATATTATATATATATATATTATATATATATTATATATAATATATATATATATATTATATATATATATATATATATATATTATATATATATATATAATAATATATATATATATATATATTATATATATATATATATATATATATATATATATATATATATATAATATATATATATATATATATATATATATATATATATATATATATATATATATATATATATATATTTGTACACACATATATATATATATATATATATACATATATATATATATATATATATATATATATATATATATATATTCATATAATTCATATATATACATATATATATATATATATATATATATATATATTATATATATATATATATATATATATATATATATATATTCATATAATTCAATATATATGTATTCATATATATTATCTAAGAAATAGACTCTAAACCCATCATCTCCGGAAAAAGAAAATCCTAAAGAGATTGTTAACATTTATTTTAATTACTTATTTAAATTGTATAATAGATATATTATACATAAAATGATCAAATATGTTATTAGAACCTGAGATATAGACCGTAACCAAATGGTTACCCAAGGAGATTTCGGATACAAAAATCTGACTGTAATAGCTCTACGGTTTATTTGTTAATTTCTACTTGCATGAAGGTTATAATCATCATTGTGTAAATAAATCTATTTTCAATTCTACATAATTGACTCGCACACAAAACCTTGCGAGCAAAAATACCAGAGAGATCTAAAAATATCGTAAAATAAATAAAGTAAATAGGCAAAAAAAATACTTATATATACATACAAATGCATTCCTAGTTTTTCTTGTGGTAGGATGCGGAACAAGGCACACACAGTCCCACGTTACATTTGCAACACTGTTCGAAGTACAGATGTCTAGTTCTCACCCATATACTTGCTTCTAGCATGACCATGAAGTGGTTGAACAAAATGTCCTGCCTTGTCATATCTCATCTCCTATTTTCCTGGTGCAGAAAGATTTCTTTTGCCAGGAGCTTTTGGCTCTACTTAATACATATGCATGTAGGCCATAGCTAGTTCTCATTGAAATGACAGCTGATCAACAGAGGTTCCTCTTCTCTAAGTTATTTGACAAGCATTTTGAACTGCAGCTTCCAGCATCCATGTATATTGACTCCACCACCACTTTTTGCCTATACGATAATCTTAGCTGGTCTTATTATTCCATATTCTGGTCCATCCTATCTGTACCTCCCATATTACAATTATAGGCCTGGACAGCATAAAGAATATCCATTATTGTTTGCTTTTTGTCTATTCTTGACCATCGTTTCACTTTTCCAATAATATTTTGACCATAAACAGTAAATGAAACAGTTACTACAGCATTGTCTTTCCATCTAGTTACTTTCACTTCATTTGCACCTACTTTTCCAGAAATGGATGAGGAACTCCCTCATTCTTTCTTGTCCATTGCTGCAACACTGGCCAGAGGGCATCTCTCTTCCAGTCTGGCGCTCTGAATGGTCCCCGATATATTATAGTCTCTCTTGCATAGCTCAATTAGCAGTGGTATTGTAGGGAAAAATTGTTAAAGAAAAAATGGTGTGGAAGAACTTTCTGATGTTCACTGTAACTCTCAATCAGGTGCAAAACAGTAGATGCATATTTTCCAAATTTACCCGCAATCTCTTCGTTCCCTTTATAAGTCTTTACTTGGTATGGGTCAAAAGCTTGCATGTATCCAAATGGGGTATTTTGACACCATATCCTGTACCCAAAGCGAATGGGTTTGTTACGATTGGATTGTTTGCAGCAGTTTTTCCCAAAATATTTTACCATTGCTTCATCATGTGATGTTTGATGTGAAGGGATAAAGCGTTCCATAAACTTATTTTGGAGAGGATTGATTAACGAACGAAGTTTACAATATTTGTCACTTGTCTAGCACGTCAGTAGCATTGAAGTGAAGGGATTCCTTCAGCATATCAAATCTATCTCGCCGCATTGCTGAACTTATAGTCTTGTTGTACACATCATGGTGATGGGACGAATACATGGCTTTGCTAGGTAATGAATAATTGTAGCCAGAAATAATCAAAATGGCCAAGAAAACTCTTAGTTCATTTGTGCATACAGCAGCGTCTGGACAATTTGTCTTCAAACTGTGTTTAGTTATTTGCTGTTTTGTGTGTTCAAGGATTTCTTCATCAAAGATAACCTCAAAAAGCTCAACTATGCTGAAATATCTATATGTACTGTAGTCTTGTCCAGAAAATAGATGGGAATGTGCATGGCTTCCTTTATCATTCACCCATTTTATCTTAGCATATGTCTGTGTCACTCTACGTTATTTTTTTGTTGTGGTGGTAACCTCATGTCTCGTGTTGCAGTTCATTACTTGATTCTTCCCCTTCTCATCATTGATCATCATGCTCATCATTATCACAACGAGCTGCTCAAAATTCAGTACGAACTAGCAACTGGTTCCCAGACAGGCACCCGGGACTCAATATGGTTCCTTCCTTCTCGTCGCCAGAATCCTCATCTTTTTTGTTTTTTGCTTTTTTTGTTTTTCTTACATCTTGGCGTATAACGCCTGTAGGCAGTGACCTCCAGGATTCGGATAATAGGCCCTGGAGGCTAACTTGAGGGCTGTGTTGGTTGGCCGTCGCCCATGGTGGCGCAGGCAGGATTTTTTAGTGACGCCTGTGATTAGAGGTTCATGCCGCCCCTCTGTGTCCTCCGATGCACTCGCAATCGAAGGTAGAGTTAATGAGCAGTGGGTGTTCTTAGGCCACTCGACGGTGCAGAAGAATTTTAAGTGGATTTATGGATCTCACTTGGGATCAAACTCGGTTCTTTGAGAACGCCACTCGGTGACGCTAGCCACTCTGCAACCACCTCCCCATCTGTCAGGCTGCTAACATCTGGAGGCTCAATACACAAATCTTCTCCTCTATTCAAGTCCTCCAGAATGTCTAAGGCTTCATTGACAGTCAGTGGTTTATTTCTGCAATGAAATTATAGAAATATTTCTATGTAGGTTTGCATATTACAGCATGTAAATACATCACTGTCAAAAAAAATGTGCATGTATTTTCCTAAGGTAACAATATGGTAGCCTAAATTATAACCTTGAATTAGTAGTATTCTGCAATATAATTCATATGTGAAACTTTACCACTATATATCACTGATGTAGCCCTAAGGTATAGTAGATATACATTTCGTTTATATTAGGTTCTAAGAAAATTTAAGCTATACCTTTTTGAAGATGCCATTTTGCCAGAAATAAGGAGAGAGGTAGTCTGATTGACGAGTGTCTTTCCTCATTGGTCGCGTTCCCCAAACCTGCAAACGTGTTGCATTCAGTTGTCAGACTGGATGGAAATTAACAGAAAATATAGTAGCCATATGGGTATCCTGTTAGAAAAAAATATTAATTGGCAGCGAGCGAAGCGAACTGCTTCTTGCCATAAGACCCGTGGAACCAAGTTTAAGCCAAAAAGTGAATAACTACTCCTAAATATTGTCGGATTGAGCTGAAATTTGACATGCAAGTAGTGGTGTCAAAATCAATGGGGTCTGTGCAACACACTTTTTGCGTAAAACAAGCCCTTAATGAGTAATTAACGTAATGATTTAAATATTGTCGGATTGAGGTGAAATTTGACCTGCATGTAGTGCTGTCAAAATCAATGGGAGTCTGTGTAGCAAACTTTCTGCGTAGAACAAGCCCATAATGAGTAATTAGCGTAATGATTTAATTAGAGCTAAATAAACTTCGGTTTTACAATAACTTCTGTTGCTTGTTCTAGACTTCTG
>JACEEZ010020250.1:392500-397500 GCA_016584305.1 Chionoecetes opilio
TAAAGTAAATTATAATTAACCTACCCACACCTCCTGCAATATGTTGGTAATATAATATTGACTATTATATATATATATAATATATATATATATATATATATATATATATATATATATAATATATATATATATATATATATATATTATATATATATATATATATATATATATATATATATATATATTGTTACGAAGGGCCTTTTTCGTGGGTACTAGCGGACAAGGCAAGGGCCCTTCGCCTGTACCTCTGGGGCCTCACCGGTGGTGGTTCGAACCACGGGTCGGGTCGCCCCGTCCTTTCCTCCCATTGGCCCAGAGAATGGGGGGGAACCGACGTGGTGCTGGCTTGGCGGAGCAGACGGGAGTGGTAGAATAGACACAGCTAAGGCGGGTGGACAGGAGGCTTCCCCGCCCACAAGGATTACCGTGACAGCGGCGCCCCGCATAACCCCGTCCTGAAAAGACCCGTCTCCCTCTTCTGACGAAGGGGGACGAGAGTGGCCCTGTTGGGCACGGCGTGGCCTTGAAAGTCAGTGGCGGCGACTGTGGGGTAGGGTCACGGCGCTTAGGGCGGCGCCCTGTACAGTGTGTAGCGCGCCTACACAGTGTGTTGAGTCGACGGGTGTGTTGGGGACGGCGTGTAATAGTACACGGAAGAACAGTGGGGTGAGTCTGTGTGCGCTGGGGTGAGCCTGTGTTCGTGGGCGAGCAGGCAAGGGCGGCGCCCCTGAGAGAGACAGTGACTCGTGGGTGTTGGCGTGTGTCCCGCCCCTTTCCCGTGTGAGGGCAAGGGCGGCGCCCCTGAGAGAGACAGTGACTCGTGGGTGTTGGCGTGTGTCCCGCCCCTTTCCCGTGTGAGGGCAAGGGCGGCGCCCCTGAGAGAGACAGTGACTCGTGGGTGTTGGCGTGTGTCCCGCCCCTTTCCCGTGTGAGGGCAAGGGCGGCGCCCCTGAGAGAGAGTGACTCGTGGGTGTTGGCCTGTGTGCCTTGTGAGAGAAACAAGTGATTTGTACATAGTAGAGTAGTGTGTAAATAAAAGCCGTGCACAGAAGTAAGTGTCTCCCTTCAGTCCTTCCCGACCCCTCCATTACCCCGAACCGTAAGTGTCGTGACGAAGTGCAGGGTGGTGGACCCCCCCCCCCCCTGGTTTCGTAACAATATATATATATATATATATATATATATATAAATGTTTTTGTTTTTTGTTTTTTTACATCTGTGCCTATATCGCCTTTAGGCAGTGACCTCCATGGGTGAGATGGTAGGCCCTGGGGGTTCACTTGAGGGCTGTGATGGTTGGCCTTTGCCCGTTGGTGGCGCAGGCAGTATTTTTTTAGTGACACCTGTGATTAGAAGTTCATGCCGCCTCCCTGTGCCCTCCCATGCACACGCTATCGAAGGTAGAGCTTATGGGTAGTATGTGGGTGTTCTTAGACCACTCGACGGTGCAGAAATATTTTAAGTGGATTTATGGTTCTCACTCTGGATCGAACTCGGGTAACCGAGAACGCCAGTCGGAGACGCTAGCCACTCTGTCCGTTTAGTGTCTACTACCACCAGGTAGGGAAGACTCCAGACGAAAACAAGGTGAGGCTGGCCACCGTGCACTTTATAGACACTCGAGTGAAGCCCGGTTTGTCTTAATGGTTTGTTACATAAGAACATAAGAACATAAAAAAATAAAGACCACCTGACGACTGACTCCTTTCCAATTATTTACCACCCTACTTCTGAACAGGTTTTTCCCTATTTCCTTTTCAAATCTACGCTTTTCCAGCTTGAATCCGTTACTTCTTGTTCTACCCTGATTACTAGCCTTAAAAACTTTTCCTACATCTCCTTTATTGTATTCATTTAACCACTTAAAACACTTTTAACAGATCGCCTCTTACTCTACGCCTCGCGAGTGCGTATACATTTAATAGCTTCAATTTCTTCTCATAAATAAAGTTACGCATCCCCTGTATGATTTTCGTCATCCTTCTCTGCACTAATTCTAACAAGGCTATATCTTTCCTGTAATACGGAGACCAAAACTGTAATGCATAATCTAGGTGTGGTCTGACTAAAGCCAAATAAAGCTTAAGAATAACCTCAGCACTTCTACTTTTACTGTAACACTTCTGGTAATGAATCCTAACACCTTATTAGCTCTATTATTAGCCTCAATATTTTGATTCTTAGGTCGGAGGTCGTAGATTACACTGGGGAATTTTTTTTTGTTGAGTTAGGTCTGACACTTGTTATTAAGTAATTTTTGGGTGCTGAATCCAAAACTGATCTCAGTTTTTCTCTATCACGTCAAGTTTTTGAACTGTAGGATTTTCGTTTTCTTAAAAAATATGAAAAATACTGTACATAACAGTAACTGTGCTTATTTTATAGAAAGTTGCAAATGTTAACATACAATGAAAAATGAAAGAAATAGGCATGAATAGAATGTTTATTTAACATTATCATGTTTTTAGAAAGGATAAGGCTATAATTGTGTGCAGGTTAAGGTAAAAATTTACGTTTGTAGCTTTGTCTGGAGTGTTCAACTTGAAGACTATCGCGTTTAATGCTCCAACAATAGTCAGCCATCATATGCACATCCCATCTACCCTGGTAACGTTCTTCCATAACCTTCAAATCTTGGTGAAATCGTTCACCTTGCTCGTCGGTAGCAGCACCAAGATTTTCCGGAAAGTTGGCAAGATGGCTATGCAAAAAATGTACTTTAATACTCATGTTGCAACCAAGCGCTTTGTAGCTCTCCAATAGTTTCTGAACAATTTCTGTGTAATTACTTGCACGTGTATTTCCAAGAAAGTTCTTGACGACGTCTTTGAATGATAGCCAAGCATTCTTTTCAAGGTCTGACATAGTACCGTTGAAATGTTCATCTTTGATGAGCTGTCGAATTTGTGGACCATCAAACACACCGGCCTTGATTTTTTCAATTGACAGTCCAGGAAATGCCAAGATGATGTACTTCAAACAGTCGCCATCAGTTGACAATGCTTTTACAAATTGTTTCATGAGACCTAGTTTTATGTGCAGAGGTGGGAATATTATTTTCTTCCTGTCAACAAGTGGCTCATGTACAATGTTAGGATCTCCAGGTTTAAGATCAGATCTCGGAGGCCAATTCGTCTGAACCCAATGCTTCTCTCGAGCTCTGCTATCCCACATACAGAGAAAGCAGGGATACTTTGTGTATCCACGTTGTTGACCAAGAAGGAAGGACACCATTTTAAGGTCAACACAGATGATCCAATTGTGTTTGTCATATTGCAATAACTCAATGACTCTCTTTACATCTCCATATTCTTCACGAAAACAGACCGAATGCCCAATAGGGACTGCGCCAAACAAATTGCCATTGTGTAGAAGGACACACTTCAAGCTCCGCTTTGAGCTATCAATAAACAATCGCCATTCATTTGGATTGTAGATTGAAAGCCCTAATTCCTTCAGTAAACCAGGAATGTTATGGCAAAACACAAAACCGCTGGCACTTCGAAAGTACTGCAGAAATGTACTTTCTCTGGTTCGAAAGTATGATACCTTCACTCCTTGTTCAAGTATGTTTTTCTCGTTCAGTCTTGATGCTAGTATTTCTTAAGCTTTTTTGGATAGGCCCAAATCACGTGCTAAATCATTCAACTCGTGCTGATCAAATCCCCTACGAACTGAATCCTCGTGAATGTCAAAATCTGCATCATTGCTGTCACTGCGTTCTTCAACATCACTCAGATCTTCTGGAGGAGGTAGTTGTTCGAAAACTGGCACTGGAATTTCAGCTGAATGAGGCTGAATGAGGCTCATAAGTGGAATTTTGCTTATCTGAAGGGTAAGCTGTGGAGAAAAAAATTGACGTGCTAGAAAAAAACTGACTACAGATTTGGAATCAGCATGCCAATTTTAGTCTAAATAAGCTCAAAAATCTAACTCAACAATTTTTTTTTCTTCAAATTGTTCCCCAGTGTCCGCATCTACAGATATTTCTCACCGTTTGATCTTTTCAGTGATACATTGCGTATAGTGTACCTATTACCAGGATTTTTCTACCTTCGTTAATTACGGTACACTTATCAATATTAAATTCCATCTACCACCTGACTACTAACTCATTCAAGTATAATTAACTCATTCACTATCTAAGTGTCCTACCTACCTATAACCATACTGTGTTTGATCTTGAGTAACTGAAGGACTTGACATGTGCCCGTGAGTATGCGGTGGCACTCTCAAATCAGTTTGATGTGCTCGGTGCCCTCGAGGACCCTGTAGAACTGTGGGATACCTTCAAACGTGAAACTCTACAGGCTGCCAAGGAGTGTATTTGGGAGCGCCCGAGGTCAAGGCGTGGTTTTGTCTCGACGGAGACGCTAGAGAATATCGAGGAGAGTCGCGCTGCCAGGCTGGCTGGTAACCAGGACCAGCACAGGGCTCTGTCACGCCGGATTAGAACGCTCCTGGGGAGAGACAAGGAGAGGTATGTCAGGAGTCTCGCTGAGGATGTCGAGGGCCATTTGAACGCTAATGACCTCCGACCCACCTACCGAGCCCTGAAGAAGCTCCGTTCCAAGTCTCCATCTTGGGCGAGTGTTATTCGAGCAGCAGATGGGTGCCTCGTGTCGAACATGGATGGGCAGATGGCTCGTTGGGCTAAGTACTTTGGGTAGTTGTTCACGGTTTACCCTCCAATTGAGCAGCTTCACACCACTGGGTTACAGGCAGTTGATGCCGATCCTCCCATTGACGAAACCGCACCCTCTCTTGACGAAGGCAGAGAGGCTGTAACAAAGTTAAGGGGTAGAAAGGCAGCTGGAGTGTGTAATATCAGTGCGGAGCTCTTCAAATATGGGGATGAGCCCATGATACGCGGGTTGCATGCTGTCCTGACTGCCGTGTGGCAATCAGGTACCATTCCTCCTGACTGGAAAAGTAGGCTGGTGGTCCCTATCTAGAAAGGGAAAAGGAACTGCTGAGCATGCCAGGCAAAGTGCTTGCCC
>JACEEZ010020250.1:402500-405000 GCA_016584305.1 Chionoecetes opilio
CTGGGATTGTCCCGCCTCATCAATAAGATGATTTTATATATAATCTGCCCGTGGGTGTGGGTAGGAGTCTGTAATCGTAACATAGTTGATTAGCAGTAGTCTCTGCAGAGTCGCATTTGTCCGTCCTCCTTGGGCACGAGAATGCAAGGTGACGCCCAGGGGGGCTAGTTAGGAATGGCTAGTCCATCATCCAGCAGGTAGTCCATCTCCTTCCGCAACTGGTCCCGTATCTGTGGATGGATTATGTACGGGTTGTGATGGACAGGAGAGGTTCCAGGTATTAGATGTGCATTGTTGGAGGTAAAGGTACAGCACCCAGGCTTGTCATGGAATACCTGCAGGTATCGGTGTATCAGGTTGGTTATGTCTTGTGACTGATCTGGGGTCAAGTGTTTTAGATGCTGTTGGGGATTTAGAAGAATTTCAGAGTTGGCAGTTGGTGTGCTAAGGTCAACATTAATGTTGGATGACTCTGGCTCCAGGACAATCGGGATGGAACAAAAACCCGCTTTTGCTGATCCAGACGAGTCAGGATTCGTTACAGGGTTTGTTGGAACATATACGCCACACGATGTAATATGTCAAACATTGACAATGGTCTCGGGGAGTCGCGTATTTGGTCTGCAACCTTATATGATTTAAGAAAATTAACATTAACATGCTGAGTTGCCTTGCGGCGATCTGGGGTTTTAATTATGTAATTACAGTCTGAGAGTAAATTTTGAACTTTATAGGGACCATGATACTTAGCATGTAGAGGGGAACCAAAGACACGGATGTGGGCTAGATCCCTGTCACCCTCATTAATTATCTAACCTATGATTTAGAGTCAGACTGAGCTTTCATAACAGTTTTAGAGCGGGAGCCCATACCATTTTAATCAAGTGAACAGCGCCGAAGCGACTGGCCTCATTGATCACAAGTGACCTTCCATGACATCCCAATAGTGGATTGCGGTCATGTGTGTCCTTACTAGTCTATCGGCTGAGAGGGTCCACGTAGAAAAAAATTGTACCCTAAGTTCGTTTTCTAATTCATGAACTAGACCATTGGGGTTATACAAAAAAAAGAGGGTAGACTTTTGTCTTGATGGTCCATTTGTAGAAATGAAGTCCTGTTTATTGAGCAATTGTGGCCAAAATGTGGCCCCAAATTTGGGCTAAGGATAACTCAACGCATCATAACTCCATCCAGAAACACGTGAAAATAATTAATGAGCTCTCAAAATTTTCGTTTTTGAAAAGTCTACAGGTGTATATATAACACATCACATAAAATTTAATATGTGAGTCACCAGAGGTTAAATGGTCATGAAATCTTAGGTGTTCTATACATTTGAGTACTATTGTAAAATTCGTCTTTCTTACTCGAATGCAAGATCATTTTTGTGAATTATATATCAATTCTTTACTATTGACCTCAGTAGACATATTTCATGAAAATGGCCAGAGTTAGTTAACTCTTGTAGAACTGCGTAGGGTATGATCCCACCGCTGCCACCATTATAAGTCGGTGATCTGCAGAGGCTTTTCTGGGCTGAGTTAATATGGTACGTCCAGTTTGTACGCATCTATTTATAAGTCCTATAAGGAACATAGAATATTCCAACCAATGATTGAACAGCCAGTGAGTGTCCGGCGGAGCTTGTGAGAGGGGCGTGTTGTAGGTACTGTTGTCCAAGATGTTCTATTCTCCCTCTCCTGCTTCTGTCCACTCGTTCCTCCCGTTTCCTGCTTTCGTCACGAGATGACATTATCAATTATGCTAGCCATAACAACTGACGTATGTACTTTTGTTTTGTGATCCACTTCCTTGGTCTAACAAAAGGTTGAGCAATCCTTTGTTCTCATGGCTAACTTGTAAAAGATACATATATTATAAATGCATTATATGTACATGATTATATGATCATGATGTTTCTAAAACTATACTGGTTCATTTGATGTTAAGTACATAAAAGTATCCTGAATAGAAATTATGATACGTGTTACACTTGTTTGATAATAGTTGTAATTTAATAGTAATAGTTATGCATGTTATTAAAAATTTATGTTAGAAGTGATTACTGACTGACACGTAGCACTATGGTTAGTTGTAGTAGTTAAGTGGTGGTTGGTTATAGACCTGGTTATGCGCCTTGACAGGCCAACCAACGGCACTACCACCACTTGATAAAATAATTAATTATCAACTAGCAATTATTTTTAGTGACGTAATCATGCATTTAATATTTTATTTGACTTAGTTATTAACTAAATCATGGCGAAATTAGCTAAGCATTCATTATCGGCTAAATTAGCAATGCTCACACGAATATATAATAAGTGTGAGGACGCAATTAAGTCAATTCCTATTGATTATATTAATATAATGACAGGTCTACCATTGTTAAATGAGCAATGGAATAAATATGAGGAGGTTTACTTCCTATATGAAGTTCAATTAAGACAAGCTGGGGATAAAGAAATGATTCACCAATGTGTGATCAATTATGAACAAT
>JACEEZ010020250.1:422500-430000 GCA_016584305.1 Chionoecetes opilio
GCAAACCTTGTTTTGTTCAATCCTCAAAAACCCAATTTCTTCACCTATCTACTCGACAAAACCTTCCAGATAACTATCCCCTCTTCTTCAATGACACGCAACTGTCTCCTTCTTCTACAATGAACATTCTAGGACTACCCTTTACAAAAAATCTGAACTGGAAATCTCACATCTCATCTCTTGCTAAAACAGCTTCTAGGAAGTTTGGTGTCCTGTGGCGTCTGTGGCCTTTATTTTCTCCCTCCCAATTGCTTGCTCTCTACAGGGGCCTTATCCGCCCATGTATGGAGTATGTCTCACATGGTTGGGGAGGATCCACTCATTCCGCTCTCCTAAACAGGGTTGAGTCAAAAGCTTTTCGTCTCATCAACTCCCCTCCTCTGACTGACTGTCTTCAATCTTTAAATCACCGCCGCAATGTTGCTTCTCTTGCTCTCTTCTACCGTTATTTGCATGCTCACTGCTCTTCTGAACTTGCTAACTGCATGCCTCCCCCCCCTCCCGCGGCCTCGCTGCACAGGACTTTCTACTCATTCTCATCCCTATTCTGTCCATCTTCCTAATGCAAGAGTTAATCAGTATCTTTACTCTTTCATCCCTTTCACTGGTAAACTCTGGAACTCTCTTCCTGTTTCTACTTTTCCACTTTCCTATGACTTACATCTTTTCAAAAGAAGAGTAACAAGACACCTCCCAAACTAAATTGGCTCACCCCTCTTTTTTATGTTATTCTCTTACTGGCTTCTCTATAGGGACTGACAACTAAGCGGGCTTTGTGTTACCCATTTTTTTTGTGCCCTTGGCCAGTTCCTTGTGATGTAAAAAAAAAAAAAAAAAAAAAAAAAAAAAAAACAGATCAACATTCATTCATTCGTTTCAACATTGGTTCATTCGACTTGAGGTCTCCGTGGAGTGAGATTGTGTTTGGAGCGCTCCATGATTTTAGGATGGCCACGTCATTGGAGCTCAGTGAGGGTGTTTTGATTACTGTGAGTGAAAAGGAATTGGAGTTGGCGATCGAGTCTCAGGTGGAGTCGAGTGTGGTGGAGGTTGAGAGTTGTTAGAGATGGAGTGCAAAGGAGGTTGTAGCGGAGTTTTGAGACCTCTAGTTGAGGGTATTGAAGATTTGAAAAAGTATTTTGCAAGTGTACTGAATTATCTAAAAATTGTTGTGAAGAAGTGGGAGCTAGAGATTCGAGCTCTTAAAAGTGGGGGTGTAAGTTCAAGTGGATTGTCTGGCGGGGCACCTGCGAGAGGCTTACCACGGGGGCCACCAGAGGGTTGCTTGTTTGGTGGGGGAAGTAAGGGTGGCTTACCTAGTAAGACACCTGAAGATATGGGATGGAAGGTAGTAGAACAAGGAGGGCTCGTTCGAGGGTATGGAAGGATAACACTGACCAGGTAGAATGCAGGAATTTCTTTCAGGTACTCTCGAGACTGCAAGAGGAGGAAAAGGAAGTAAAAGACAATATGGTATACGATGCATCCCTACCCGAAGGGTAAATCTTGGTTGTTGGGTTAGGTTCCTGGATAAGTAGGAAGCGGGTGTGTTTCCCAGCGAAGGGGATAGGTCATGTTAGTAATAGGATAGAGGCGTGCATGGCAGACCAAGGGATCAAACCCTTCGTTTTCCTGTGCGCGGTAGGAAACGACGGTGATCGTTTAAGGAGTGAAGAACTGCTGTGATGGCTTAAGGAGGCTGTCGGTAAGGTTAGGGATAGGGGTGGGGTCCCTGTGGTGTGTGATGTCCTTCCGAGGCGCACTGTTGACGACGAGTGGTACTCCAGGGAGATTGCTCTGAATTGCCAGCCGGCAATTCATTGCAAAGCCAATGATTGGGCCTTTATCGACATCTGGGACCTCTTTTTCGGACATAACAACCTCTACCATAGGGATGGGGTACACCTTTCGCGGAAGGGGGTTCGGATCTTGTCTGAATCCCTTGAAAGGAAATTAGATGCCTTTGCAGGTTTTTTTAAGATAGACAGCAGAGGATTGGACACTGGGGTCAGAGAAATGGAAACCAGTAACACTAGTAATAGTTTCAGAAGGCAAGAAACTGAAAGGATTTGTAAGAAGAGAGAGAGGAAGGGGTTAGGTGCAGCTAAAGGGAAAATTGACAGGAAGAAGAAGAGTAGCTTAAATGTGTACTATAGAAACTGTAGGAGTTTTTTTTAAATTTCAGGGTTGGTACAAAACATATGAGTCATGAGATTGGCTTCACTGCCAAAATTGTGTTCCATTGTCGTAACCCTGGCCACAAAGGTTACTCTATATAGACCAGCAAACGTGGCCTTGGAGGTTTTACGCTAAAACTTGGAGTGAAGAGACCCATTAGGATTTTGAGTAAACCCTTTCAAACACCTCTGTAGTAGGTCTGCAGCAGTGAGATCCTTATAGACACCTCGGATGAGTGACAACTTTTCAAAGGAGATTTATCCAAAGTTGAGGTTCTTTGATTCGTGGCCCTCGGATCTCTTTGCGGGCTTCAGCTCTCTTGATGTCCTTGACATGGTGGTGGAGGAGATAGAGAGCGTGAGGTAGATCAATCCTGCGCTGAATTAATGGTCTGGAGGGAGCAGGAATGGTGGAAAGCTGAGAGATGAGCAGCGACACCCGGCTTCTCCCTCTACTTCCTTGCAACTGAGGCCTTGAGACGACCCTCTTTCTCAAAGAGAGGGACTGAGAGGTGCCAGTTTGCGTATGCCAGTGAATATTATGCGATTTTTCTTTAATAATATATTTCGCGGGAAAAAAAAAAAATTATGCATATACCAATGCATATGGCTTACCATGAGTGACGGACGAGGGGGGAGAGAAAATCAGCCATAATTTTTTCATTTTTGCTGGTTTCTTTGTAATACTTTGTCACAAGCTTACTCAAGTTTTGTATACGTTGTAGCCTATAGTGCCTGCAGGCATATGAAGAGTCTTGATGTTGGTCGATCTCGCCCGTTGGTGGCGCAGGCTGGATTTTTATAGTGACACCTGTGGTCTCAGTTGAAGATCACTTTTTCTGTGATGTTCTTCAGTTTAGGCGCATGCAGCCCCTAGAGTCCACCGTCACACTCGCAATCGGCAGACAGGTATACGCTGCATGTGGGCTACTTCGGCCACTCGACGATGGATTTAACAGTTGCTCCTTGGTGAGACTTGAACTCGGGACCTTCTGCTCCCCTACCAGGCTCTTGAAAGAGTTGCCCCCGGCAGGATTCGAACTCAGAACATTGAGTTCAGCACTCCAAGACGCTAACCACTCGGCCACCGCCTCCCCGAAGTGTTCAACAAACATAATAATTTCTTCACATATTTCGATTTTTTTCTCGGAAATAACGTGTGACGCTCCCCTTAAAGAAGGGAGATAGAGGATTAATATCAAATTATCGAACATATAGTCTGATGTCAGTGGTAGGTAAATTATTGGAACTTGTTATTGCTAAAAAAACATTAGAGTCTGTATTGGGACCATTACTATATTTTTTTTACATCAACGACTTGGATAGAGGGATTAGCAGTGATATTAGGAAGTTTGCTGATGACTATAGGATGATCCTTTTGCTGATGACTATAGGATGATCTATGGTAGGTACGATTATTAGATAGCCGTCTGCTATAAACATATTTCAGGGAGACTTAGATAAGTACATGAGTGTGTAATGGTGGCAGATGGAATGTAATATTATAGATGTAGCGTAATTAATGCTGGTAGAAAAATCCTAGTAATAGGTACACTATACGCAATGTGTCGCTGAAAAGATCAGAAAGTGAAAACAAATATGGGAGCGTTAAAGGTAGTGATAGGAGTGTTAAAAGTAGAGGTACTGAGGTTATTCTAAAGCCTTATTTGTCTCTAGTTAGACCTCACCGAGACTATATGGTTCAGTTTTGGTCTCCGTATTACAGGATGGATATAGTCCTGTTATAATAATTGCAGAGAAAGCTGACCAAAATGATACAGGGGATGCGTAATTTTAGTTATGAGAGGAGATTGAAGATGTTAAAATAATACTCACGCGAGAAGCATAGAGTAAGGGACGATCTGATAGAAGTTTTTTAAGTGGTTAAAGTGATACAATAAAGGATATGTAGGAAAAGTTCTTACCGCTAGTAATAAGGGTAAAACAAGAAGTAACGGGTTCAAACTGAAAAAGCGTAGATTAAAAAAATAAATAGGGAAAAACTGGCTCAAAATTAGGGTGGTAAAGGATTGGAATGTACTAAGTAGTCAGGTGATTAGTGCGGAATCAACAGGGTGCTTTTAAAGGAAGCTAGATAATTTCATGAATGGGGATGCAAGGTGGATGTAGGTAGTGTTATGTTTTTTTTTTTTTGGTTTTTTTTACATTTGTGCCTATAGCGCCTGTAGGCAGTGGTGACCCAGGGCTCGGATCGTAGACTCTGGTGGTTCACTTGAGGGTTCTGATTGTTGGTCCTCGCCCGTTGGTGACGCAGGCAGGTTTCTTATAGTGACGCCTGTGAGGCTCATGCCGCCCCCCTGTGTCCTCCGATGCACTCGCAGTCGAAGGTAGAGTTGATAGGCAGGGCCTGTGGGTGCTCTTACGCCACTCGACGGTGCAGAAAGGTTTTGGGTTTCTTCGGGGATCGAACTCGGGTCACCGAGAACGCCAGTCGGAGACTCTAACCGCTCCGCTACCGCCTCCCCTAAAGAACTTGTATCAAGAACAAACTAGTGTATGTCTTACGGCCTCATACATCTTCCTTATTTTCTTATGTTCTTATTTTCTTAACATATAAAGACAGAAAGGTTTTTTATTGTCTTCCATATGATTATGTATATTGATATTATTTCCTGTTTACCCTCCTCCTCTTCATTGACTTTATCCCTTATTTATCCCTTATTTATCCTGATATTTATCCCTTCATATATTTTATTCTATTAATTTGTATATGTATCGCAAATATATAATACTCTCTCTCTCTCTCTCTCTCTCTCTCTCTCTCTCTCTCTCTTCTCTCTCTCTCTCTCTCTCTCTTCTCTCTCTCTCTCTCCTCTCTCTCTCTCTTCTCTCTCTCTCCTCTCTCTCTCTCTCTCTCTTCCCTCGCTCCTCTCTCCTCCTCGCTCCTCCTGCTCCTCTCTCTCTCTCTCTCTCTCTCTCTCTCTCTCTCTCTCTCTCTCTCTCTCTCTCTCTCTCTCTCTCTCTCTCTCTCTCTCTCTCCTCTCTCCCCTCTCTCTCTCTTCCTCTCTCTCTCTCTCTCTCTCTCTCTCTCTCTCTCTCTCTCTCTCTCTCTCTCTCTCTCTCTCTCTCTCTCTCTCTCTCTCTTCCTCTCTTTATATATTATATACTATATCTATATATATCCATATATACTATATCTATCTATATATCTATCTATCTATTATCTATCTATCTATATATATATATATATATATATATATATATATATATATATATATATATATATATAATATATATATATATATATATATATATATAAAATATATATATATATATATATATATATATATAATATACTATAGGAGTAGCCGCATGTGTATGTGTGTCTGTCTGTCTGTCTGTTTTGGGTAGCAGAAACTGTAAATTCAATTTTGATGAGAGTAGGCTCAAAATATCGCAAATAAATCGTAGGTGGTAAGCGGATTGGTCCTATGTCGATTGAATAATTTTGAAGGGGAGTTTTGGGGTAAAAACACTTTAAGAGTATTAGATTACAGGAAAAACTCTGCGGTAACGTCTTGCCGCATCCCACAAACTCAGTAGACTCATGGACGTTTGTGTGCGTGTGTGAGTGTGTGTATGTTGGAATCACATGGAACACAAAGGGTTGGAATCACACGGAACGTGGTCTATCCCGAAGCGCTTTGACCAGTGACCAACGACAGCAACAACACGATTGGAGTTTGCAATCACATGTTGTCTAATATATACTACTACTACAAACATCAATACATGGGTCCGAAGGGCCCACAAGCACTTGTATATATACTATATTTATAGGGAGTAGGTAGTCAGACACCTGCCGCCATGGTGAAATACTCCCGGGGAGGTACTTACGGGAGTTGGGGGGGTGCTGCAGACTTATCATTGAAATCTTCCGTGTCCTCTCTTTCCATATCCCTTAATGTCTCAGATACAAAAGAGAGTAGCTGCAGCCTGCACTCTAAAGACAATTCCTCTTACTACTCACATTACACTACAAGCACTTACATCCTACACTATCTTCACTCAAAATTTTATTATGGCTGTTAATCGCCCTGCCTAGGAGTCCCTAACTGGGGAGGGGACCAGAAATATCCCCAGGTCGGACATTCTTCAAGATGACGACTCGAGGTGACTTGATACTTCTTCTAGCCTTCTCTCCTTAAACTTCTGCAACATTCACGGTCTTAGATCTAACTTTCTCTCTGTTGAAAATCATCTCTCCTCCTCTAAACCTCATCTTCTTTTCCTCACCGAAACCCAGTTGTCTGTGAGCACTGACAGCAGACCTTTTTCTATCTCCTCTTACTTTCTCTATTCTCATTTTCAATCCAAAGCTGGCTGTTCCGTATGTGTGCGCAATGACATAACTTGCTCTCGTGCCCACGGCCTTGAATCTTCCGAATTGTCTACCATCTGGCTTCGACTTCAATGTCACACTCTTACTAAATTAATCTGTGCTGTACATCTCTCACCTAACTCCTCTGACTATGAAAAATTCTTCGACTATTTAACATAAAAAGTGGAGCACATCTCATATCATTCTGCTTTAGCAGAAATTTCCATTCTTGGGGACTTCAATGTTCACCACCAGTTTTGGCTATCATCTTCTTTCACTGACCAACCTGGTGACCAAGCATACAACTTTTCTATCCTCCAAGACCTAGAGCAGCTGGTGCAACATCCTACCCGTATTCCTGACCGCCTTGGAGACACCCCCAACATTCTAACATTCTTGATCTTTTCCTAACTACTAACCCTTCTGCTTACTCTGTGAAACTATTCTATCCGTTGGGTTCCTCCGATCACAATCTTATTTCTGTAACCTGTCCTATCGCTCCGGTGCCGCCTCGGAACCCACCATAGCGGAGGTGCTTCTGGCACTTCAACTCTGCTAAGTGGGAAGACCTAAGGCAGTACTACTCTGATTTTCCATGGAATGATTACTGCTTCCATGTCAAAGACCCATCTCTTTGTGCAGAGCGCATAACTGAGGTCATAGTCTCTGGCATGTAGGCGTACATTCCACATACTTTCTCTAATCCTAAAGCCTGTCAACCTTGGTTTAACTCTGCTTGTTCTCATGCTATCCGAGATAGAGAGGTGGCTCACAAACGGTACCGTAAGCATCCATCTCCTGAAACTCATGCCCTGTATATTTCTGCCCGTAATCATGCCAAATCTTGACTTCAACTTACCAAAAACTCTTCCATTCATAGAAAATGTCAAAATCTTTCTGAATCAAATTCCTCTCGTGACTTCCTAGCAAATAACATCTCTACACATTTTTCTTCTGCATCTTTCCCTCCTATGCTTCACC
>JACEEZ010020250.1:435000-450000 GCA_016584305.1 Chionoecetes opilio
TCTCTTTATCTCACATACTCCAACACTATCCTCCCATTTAAGTGTATCCTAGGGTATTAAAGGAATGCAAGGAGGTTGTTAATGAGTCGTTAGTGCACATTTTTAGGAAATCGGTTGAGATAGGCGATGTGCCATTATTGTGGAGGAAAGGAAATGTTGTTCCCATATTTAAAAAGGGAGACAGAGGACTAAAGTCAAATTATCGACCCGTAAGTCTTAACATCAGTGGTGGGTAGATTATTGGAATCTATTATTGCAACAAAACATTAGAGAGCACTTAGATAAACATAGTTTGATCAATGATTCACAACATGGATTCACCAAGGGTAGGTCATGTCTCACCAATTTAGTGAGTTTTTATAGGAAAGTTTTTGAGACGACAGATAATGATAAGGATTATGATATAATATATCTGGACTTTAGTAAGGCATTTGACAAAGTACCACACGAGCGACTCTTAAATAAGGTTAGGGCTCATGGTATAGATGGGAAGGTTCTTCATTGGATCAGAGCTTGGCTAAGTAATAGGCAACAAAGGGTAACAATTAATGGTTCCAAATCTGAATGGGGACTGGTGACAAGTGGAGTTCCACAAGGGTCTGTTTTGGGTCCATTACTATTTTTGATTTACATCAACGACTTGCATAGTGGGATTAGCAGTGATATCAACAAGTTTGCTGATGATACTAAGCTAGGTAGGATTATTGGATCACAGTCTGACGTAAACATTTTGCAGGGAGACTTAGATAATCTTAATGAGTGGGTAGTCAGATGGCAGATGGAATTTAATATTGATAAGTGCAGCGTTATGAATGTTGGTAGAAAAAACTCTGGTAATAGATACACCATAAGCAATATATCGCTGAAAAGATCAGAAGGTGAAAAAGATCTTGGAGTGAGGATGAGCCCAGACCTCCGACCTAGGAAACAATGTATTGAGGCCAGAAATAGAGCTAATAGAGTATTAGGATTCATTACCAGTAGTGTTAAAAGTAGAAGTGAGGAAGTTATTCCAAAGCTTTATCTGGCTCTAGTCAGGCCTCACCTAGACTATGCGGTTCAGTTTTGGTTTCCATATTACAGGATGGATATAGTGTTGTTAGAAAAAGTGCAGAGAAGGATTACCAAAATGATACAAGGGATGCGTAACTTTAGTTATGAGAGGAGATTGAAGTTATTAAAATTACACTCACTCGAGAGACGCAGAGTAAGGGGCGATCTGATAGAAGTTTTTAAATGGATAAAGGGATTTAATAAAGGAGAGGGAGGAAAAGTTCTTACGGCTTTTAAGCAGGGTAGAACAAGAAGTAACGGATTCAAGCTGGAAAAGCGTAGATTTAGAAAGGAAATAGGGAAAAACTGGTTCACAAATAGGGTGGTGAATGAATGGAATGGTCTCAGTAGACAGGTAGTTAGTGCTGAGTCATTGGGGAGCTTTAAAGGGGAGCTGGATAGGTTCATGGATTGGGATGGAAGGTGGATGTAGGTAGTGTTAGGTGACAGGAACTACCACGTGTAGGCCTCGCGGCCTCATGTAGCTTCCTTATTTTCTTATGTTCTTATGTTCTTATGTTCTTAACAGGGGATCATCCTTTCACACTCCCAGCATCTATCGGTTTATGATACTCCCGTCTACCGTATCTCTCGTCCCCGTCGGTGAGAGTTCCAGCTCTTCGTGTCGGGTATTTTTTTCCTATTTTTTTATTTTTTTATTCCTTTAATTGATTTGAGGCCTCATTAGTTGCGCAAATAAATATTAACTATAACATGACCATGACAATTTTGACTCCCGATAGTGGGGAGAGCTATGAAGCTCAAGAAAAAAGTGGGTAAAAAAGTGAATAAAAGGAGAAAATTGGTGAATAAACCCTAACCTAACTTAAAAAAGTGAATAAATGAAAAATGGGTGAATAAAACCTAACCTAAACTCACGTACATAATTAGCTATAATAAGCATTATTGCACAAAAGATATAACATACAGTCATACACTAGTTAATGCCACAAATCCACTGGGTATGGTAAGATTGCCCGTAAAAGAAATGGCAATAAAATAATAAATTCCATACAATATATTAATTCACGCTATAATCAATCAATCAATCATTGGGGGCATACGCCGGGGGGAGCTTCGCCTCGCCCACCCTACGATGCCACTCCCGGGGGTCACCACGCGCGAGTCCCCTTGCAGGCTCCTTTCCCATACCAAGCAGCTCTCGACAAGAAACATTAACTTGCCCCAGCCACGAGCCTTGTGGGCGCCCCCTTGGCCTCCTCCACGCCGGATTGTCTTTTACAGATACAACCCGATGGGAAGGATCGGTTTCAGGGTAGCGTGACACATGCCCATATAGGCGAAGTTGGTGCTGATGGACTATGCGGGTAATAGGCCTCGATTCAGTCTCACGGTGCAATCGCTGATTTGACACGTAATCATCCCAGCGATACCCCATAATTCTGCGAAGACACTTATTACCAAAGGCATCGATTCGTCTCTTCAAGTCGCTATTTAGTGTTCATGTCTCACAACCATAGAGTAAGACAGGCCCATGTTAGACAGGGATCAGTATATAAGCAATATAAGCAATATCCCGCTATAAGCAAGAGCTAAATTAAATATAAACGCATCAAGAATAAATATACCATAATATCTTCGAAAAAAACCCACCGAGGGCTCGCGCCGATAGTGGAACACTCGAAAATTTCCGGCGGGTTCTACTTGTAATAGATGAAAAGGAAGAATAAAGGTTATTGCATTATTGGACATTTTTCGCTTGTCCCAGATCACTAAAACTTTTACAAGTTTAATACAATACATGAACATTGGTAACGTAATCTGACCAAACCTGAACATTGGTTATTAACCTAAACTAACTTTTTAAGCTATTGCCGGTATTTAATCGCTTTAATGTAAAAACACGGTTGCAAGCTGATTAGCTGATTGTTATATTTTGGATACTGTGGTTGGCGTGGTACGGTGTATTTTGTTGATTTTAGTAGGAGACAAATGCCTCCTCCGCTCTTGTTTCTCCAACATCTGCCTGCCAACCCTGGCGTAGAGTGGTATTACCCGTGGATCAACATAAAACAATGTTAGCTCACTATATTGGTGTTAAAAAAACGCGTTCTTGGCATTGGTATCACTTGAGATTAACATGGAAGCTCCACGTTAAACTCTCCCTAGTCCATGTTTAAAAATCGGCCATTTGTCTCTCTGCTTCTGTCTCTCTCTCTCTCTCTTCTTCCTCCCCTCTTCCTCAATAATATATTGCATCTCTCTCTCTCTCTCTCTCTCTCTCTCTCTCTCTCTCTCTCTCTCTCTCTCTCTCTCTCTCTCTCTCTCTCTCTCTCTCTCTCTCTCTCTCTCTCTTCTTCATCCCTTCCTCCTCAATCATATATTGTATCTCTCTTTCTTTTTTTATAATGTTTTATTACAACGTAACAAAGCATCTTACAGCGTATGTTGACATTTAAATTACATAAAAATTGTGACATTTTACAGACTAAAGGAGACATAATTAGTGTTCCCTATCTACAAGCCCATCTCTTGAAAATTGTGATCTCCTTACCTTCACCTCAACAGCCACGCGTTCAAAAGTTCCTTGAAGTTTTGAAAAGTTACACCGCAATAGCGTGGCTGCAAGGCAAAAAAAACATTTCACAAGCCGACGTAGACGAACTGACACTGGTGGTGTAAAGTACGGCAGCGGGGCTGTAATAGTTCCGCGGGGGCTAGGGCGACGGTTCCTTGTAACCTGGGCCCGCTATAGGGGCTGCCGGAGTATTTGTAGGCACCCGCTGTTGAAACACCTTGTACATCACGGTGATTCTCTCTCTCTCTCTCTCTCTCTCTCTCTCTCTCTCTCTCTCTCTCTCTCTCTCTCTCTCTCTCTCTCTCTCTCTCTCTCTCTCTCTCTCTCTCTCTCTCTCTCTCTCTCTCTCTCTCTTCTTCCTCCCCTCTTCTTCAATCATATATTGCACCACTTTATCTCTCTCTTTCATTCTCTCTCACTATCTCTCCTTTTTTTTCTCTCTCTTTATATTTATTCTTCTCTCTCAAACACACGGCTGTGACACGCACACACACACAAAAAAAAAAACATAAACACACATACACCCACACACACTCAGTCACGCACACACAAACAGTCGTCCACATAGTCACACACACACACACACACACACACAGTCACACATACCGAGTAACACACACACACACATCCACACACACACCCACACACACACACACACACACACACACACACACACACAGAGAGAGACACACAGTCACACACACACACACGCACACGCACACAGTCACACACATACACATACACATACACAGTCACACACACACACACACACGCTACACACCACACACACACACACACACACACACACACACACACACACACACACACACACACAAACATACATACAGAGGGAACTCCGTAGTGTAGGGTAGCACGCTCAGTTCACAGCCGAGAAGTCCCGGGTTTGATCCCCGGGCGGAGCGGAAACAGTTGGGCTGTTTCCTTAAAACCCGAGTCCCTGTCCACCCAGCAGTGAATGAGTACCAGGTGTTAGCCGGGGGTTTGTGACCCGCCTCCCGGGGTGCTGGCTTCGGCCAACACTATAAGCACTAAGGATGAATGATAAAAATGTTGATATGGAGACGGGGCCATACGAGCGTTGCTCAGGCCCTGTAAAATACAACTAGATGAATACAACAAGATGAATTGACAACAACACACACTATTGATAAAAATACACATACAATTGGTCAGCGTTTGATCTGCATTTCCTTAATGTAGAAAGTAATTATGGATTGATATTTTAACTATACTATTGCTAATGATAATAATAATAATAATAATAATATCAATAATAATAATAATAATAACAATAATAATAATAATAATAATTATAATATATATAATAATAATAATAATAATAATAATAATGATAACAAAAATTCAAATAAAAAGTTAGAGATATAAAATACGTATATGATGGATGAATAGGAGAAAAAGAGATAGAGATAGAGAATGAAAATATTAATACAAATGTGAGAGAGAGCGAGAGAGAGAGAGAGAGAGAAAGAGAGAGAGAGAGAGAGAGAGAGAGAGAGAGAGAGAGAGAGAGAGAGAGAGAGAGAGAGAGAGGAGAGAGAGAGAGAGAGAGGAGAGAGAGAGAGAGAGAGAGAGAGAGAGAGAGAGAGAGGAGAGAGAGAGAGAGAGAGAGAGAGAGAGAGAGAGAGAGAGAGAGAGAGAGAATCGTCGACAAAACGCAGCGGACTTTCTCCTATTTATGGTGTTAATTCATAAGATTTAATTTATCTCAAAACTCAAGACAACGCAGCCATATTTACCTCCTCTTTTCTCCTCACCTCCCGCAACAAGCGAGAGGGTAGGTTTGGGTGGACTAAAAAGCAATGACTACGATAGTACACAAACTGGCCTGAAGCTGTCATTGACCTGAACGAAAATATCAGGCAGCCACAGATCCGCTCAGTCCGTCTGAACAAGTCGAGATGAGAGCGTAGACCCTATCCACACACGGTCATGTTTGCCTGAACTGGGCTATATGACAGTCTATGTAGGCTGCTGGACAGGTTGGGTTTTGCATATATAACTACCGTTACTTATCACATTTCAGACCGGAAATACATGCTGAACCAAAACGGTCCTTCGGCGACGAGACAGCTGGCCAGTTCACAGGTATGATCGGACAGTTGCAGCGGGAGGAATCTGACTTCAGCACCATTATGGCGCCAACTCCCGGTCGGCTTAGAGCTGTGGAATACCTCAGGTTGATATAATTAGGAAATTTACAAGTAATGAAAATTTTAAAAAAATTGAAATTATATTATTAGTTAGTAGTGTTAGGTTTTTTAATATTATTTTACTTCGATCATTATCAATACTGTTATTATCATTATATTTATTGTTATCATTACTATTTTACATCGATCAATATCAATATTGTTATTATCATAATAATTATTGTTCTCAATATAAATGACATTTTGAGTATTATCGCATATTTTTTATGTATGATTATGATTACTTATTGATTTTCATTATCATTATTATTATTATTATTATTGCCAGTGTTATCATTAAAAACTGGTGACAAAGGAGACACGGGCTGGGAAGAGAGTACTATTTTCCAGTGTTGTAGGTCTCGAGACTGGTCTTGGTCTCGAGACCGGTCTCGAGACCAGTTTGATGTGGTATTGGTCTTGGTCTTGGTCTCGTTTGATGTGGTCTTGGTCTTGATCATATTGGTATCGAAGCTTCTGGTCTCGGAGTTTGGCTAGAGACCAGGTCGAGACCAGGATTAGAAAGTGCAACGCGGCGTGGGGAAGGTTGGAATTTATTATCATACACGGAGAAAAATCATGGCTGTTTCGATTCACGGCGCGCCATACAGCGCTGTACTGTCTATACTAGATACTGCCTGACTAGCTCTAAGGTGATGATGCATGAGCTGAGCCCTGCAAGCGCTGATAGAGTGCGTGCGAGTCGAGAGAACATCCATGACTAAGGGGGGATTTATGGTGTGCGGGGCCCTAGGCCGGTAGGAGTGCGGGGCCCTGAATGAAATGTGGGGAAATATTCTAGAGTCCTTTCCCGCCCTTATCAGTTTTTTTTTCTCACCAGACCTTCACAGATCCCTTCAGATACCTCTAAAACGTAATTATAAAGTGGGGGAGAGATGCCCACTTCAACCTCCCCTCCCCCCTATATTACCCCCGCCCTGGACCTCCAAAAATAAAATTAATAACCTAACCTCACTACAACCTAACCAATAACTTCCTAACGAGATCTAAGGGCGGGAAAGGACTACAATTTTACCAGGTTGGGTTAGGTTAGGTTATATTGAGGTAAGGTTAGTAATTTATTTTTTATTTTTTAATCGCTCCTCCACTTTATTATTACGTTTTAGAGGTATCTGAAGGGATTTGTGAAAGTCTGGAAAAAATAAAACCACTAATAAGGGCGGGAAAGGACTCTAGAAGTTTACCAAATGTGGTTCAGATTTCATATTAGTTTAATTGAAACTTTTTCCACCCATATTTTACATTATGTTGGTACTAATTTGTGGCATATTATGGTACATGCAATGTAACAGTGTTCGAACAAATAAGAAAGGTCCAGCATTCATATCTTCATTGCAAACATATTTTTTCCTCTGGGGTAGGGGGCCTTTGCGAGCGCGGGGCCTAGGCCATGGCCTACTCGGCCTCCCACTAAATCCGCCACTGTGCATGACATGGGCATTCTCGCAGTGATAATCTCCGTTTGCACGCACGCATGTTTGCAGATCTGTTCACCTCCGTGTACTTCATATATGTGTAGGCCTATGCAATCCCCGCACCCTTCGTACACATACACCACAGGTTTAGCTAGCTCGTTTGGAAAACGTAACCACAAAAATTGCTATTTTCCTATGTTTGTTGCTTCATGCCAACGAAGCAATGTAAGCAGAAATATTTGACATAGATGTTCAGTTGTTCACATATATTAAATTTAGTAAATATATTTCCTCCCTTATAAGTTACCCTTATCCCCCTTATACTAGAGCTCGTTAGTCGTTACATCGAGCACATCTGGCAGCAGGGTTGCCAGGTGCACAAACCACAAAATATACTTTTGGCATTCACACTTTACTTTTTTGGTATTTTCAATTTTTATCATAAGAAAATGAGGTTTTAATTGACGAATATTTCTGGCAAATTCCAAATTTTTTTCAGTAATTTCTGGCAAGAAATAAAACAATTGGCAGGACCTGGCAACTCTGTCTGGCAGTGACATAAGACGTCGGACAGTGAGGTGTACTGGACTTAGTGGACTAGTCTCGCTTAGTTTCCGTTCGCACACCGGAATGAGTAATCATGTCGGCATCTTCAGCATTTATCAAATTTGCATTCAAGGACCACAAGGAGTTTTTTTTTAAGAAACACGGAAACCAGAGGCACACAACAGTTTGTACTTACTGCAATCAAAACATCACGGACAAAGCTGGCACGACGTCGGCTTTTATCAAGCACACGTCAACAGACCGATCGCCGTTTGGTTCACATTTTTTATTATTTTTGCATTTGACCCCTAAGACTATGTGGATAATTTAATTAGGTCCGTTATATTTAGGACAAAAAAAATTTCCCAGAATAATGACAGGGGGCTGACAGCTGGAAAGGCCAATTCTGAAGGATTGGGAAGGTACCTGGAGGTAATTGGCGTGGTTAATTCACATGGTTGTGAGGTCGAGGCTGAGGAGGTAATTAGAGCGGTTAGACAGGGAACTGAGGTCAGGGCTGAGGAAGTAATTACAAGAGATTAGAAATGGAAGTGAGGTCGGGGCTGATGAGGATTATACCTCCTTTGTAAGGAATATAATTGACGGACAGAAGAGAAATATTCCTTGAAGAGAAATAAGGTCCAGAAAGAGTGATCCAAAATGGATGACCACCAATTTAAAACACAACATATGAATAAAAAGAAACATATATATAAGGTTCAAGGCAGGATTGGTAAACAAAGAACAGTATAACGTGATGGCGAGTACAGTGAAGAAATTAACTCGAGTTGCTAAGAATAATTATGAGATTAGAGTAGCAGAACAGGCGAAAAGGGACCCAAAAGGGTTCTATCATGTATATAAAACAAAGACAAGGGAATTAGTTGGGCCGTTAAGGTCAGGACAGGGTGAGGTCTTAAATACGGATGAGGATATGTGTAAGAGTCTAAATGATTATTTCTTAAGTGTTTTTACGAAGGAGGATACACAGACGATACCTGATAGTGAACAGATGTTCAAAGGAAGCGATGAGGAGAAACTCAAAGATATTGTGATAACTAGGGAAATGGTGGAAGAGGGCATAGATAAAATGAAAAATTTTAAATCGCCAGGACCAGATGAAGTGTATCCCAGGGTATTAAAGAAATGCAAGGAGGTTGTTAGTGAGTCATTAGTGCACATTTTTAGGAAATCGGTTGAGATAGGCGATGTGCCATTATTGTGGAGGAAAGGAAATGTTGTACCCATATTTAAGAAGGGAGACAGAGGACTAAAGTCAAATTATTGACCCGTAAGTCTAACATCAGTGGTGGGTAAATTATTGGAATCTATTATTGCAAAAAACATTAGAGAGCACTTAGATAAACATAGTTTGATCAATGATTCACAACATGGATTCACCAAGGGTAGGTCATGTCTCACCAATGTATTGAGTTTTTATAGGAAAGTTTATGAGACGGCAGATAATGATAAGGATTATGATATAATATATCTGGACTTTAGTAAGGCATTTGACAAAGTACCACACGAGCGACTCTTAAATAAGGTTAGGGCTCATGGTATAGATGGGAAGGTTCTTCATTGGATCAGAGCTTGGCTAAGTAATAGGCAACAAAGGGTTACAATTAATGGTTCTAAATCTGAATGGGGACTGGTGACAAGTGGAGTTCGTCAAGGGTCTGTTTTGGGTCCATTACTATTTTTGATTTACATCAACGACTTGGATAGTGGGATTAGCAGTGATATGAGCAAGTTTGCTGATGATACTAAGTTAGGTAGGATTATTGGATCACAGTCTGCTGTAAACATATTGCAGGGAGACTTAGATAAACTTAACGACTGGGCAGTCAGATGGCAGATGGAATTTAATATTGATAAGTGCAGCGTTATGAATGTTGATAGAAAAAACTCTGGTAATAGATACACCATAAGCAATGTATCGCTGAAAAGATCAGAAGGTGAAAAAGGTCTTGGAGTGAGGGTGAGCCCAGACTTCCGACCTAGGAAACAATGTATTGAGGCCAGAAATAGAGCTAATAGAGTATTAGGATTCATTACCAGAAGTGTTAAAAGTAGAAGTGCGGAAGTTATTATAAAGCCTTATCTGGCTCTAGTCAGGCCTCACCTAGACTATGCGGTTCAGTTTTGGTCTCCATATTACAGGATGGATATAGTGTTGTTAGAAACAGTGCAGAGAAGGATGACCAAAATGATACAAGGGATGCGTAACTTTAGTTATGAGAGGAGATTGAAGTTATTAAAATTACACTCACTCGAGAGAGACGCAGAGTAAAGGGCGATCTGATAGAAGTTTTTAAGTGGATAAATTGATTTAATAAAGGAGAGGTAAGAAAAGTTCTTACGGCTTTTAACCAGGGTAGAACCAGAAGTAACGGATTCAAGCTGGAAAAGCGTAGATTTAGAAAGGAAATAGGGAAAAACTGGTTCACAAATAGGGTGGTGAACGAATGGAATGGTCTCAGTAGACAAGTAGTTAGTGCGGAGTCATTAGGGAGCTTTAAAGAGGAGCTGGATAGGTTCATGGATGGGGATGAAAGGTGGATCTAGGTAGTGTTAGGTGACAGGAACTACCACGTGTAGGCCTCGCGGCCTCTTGTAGCTTCATTATTTTCTTATGTTCTTATATTCTTATTCAAAGGTACATGTATGAGAAGACAAAAATTAAAACCCATTCCTTACAAACAGGACAGGACAATACAATTTAGTATTTACGCAGTACAGGCCAAAAACACTCAGATAATAGTCATATGTATAAAAAAATATTTGTATATGCCTGTTCTTGGTCTTGGTCTGTTTCGGAGGGTCTGGTCTTGGTCATGGTCTTGGTATCGGAGGGTCTTGGTCTTGGTTTCGGAGGGGTGGTCTTGATTTCGGCAGGTCTGGTATTGGTCTTGGTCTTGGTCTTGGTCTCGAAGGGTCTGGTCGTGGTCTTGGTCTTGGTCTCGGAGGGTCTGGTCTTGACTACAACACTGCTATATTCCTTACTAGTTTCGCCTATACTTGACTTCATCAGAGGAATACGGCTTATTCGTTTTCGTTTTCGAGGATTTAGACAGTTGGGGGGATAGAAAAGCTAGGAAGAAGTGAAAAGGAAAGGATAAAATTAAAATAGCTAAAAGGAGAATAGACGACGAGCTAGACCGTCTTGGTAAACATTTTAACTTGTGTATTAAGGGTTTATTTAGTAGTTTATCAATTATTAGTTTGACGGGTTTTCAATTAACTACTGCTTCCACCTCAACAACCACCATCGCCACCACCGTCAGAAACATATAAATTCACTTCCTGTAGAACTGTATTTGTTTAATCACATATCAGAGATAAATAAGGAAACGCATATATAACTTTATTGTCTACTCACATATAAAAAATAAATAACGAGACACAGGGAAAATTATATTTGTCTAATCATACATCACTAATGAATAACGAGACAATAAATGGTTATGAATAATAAATATTTAGTTTTTACAATTCAGAAACATTAAAAAGTTAAATAAATCACTGACAGTGAAGCACTTGTCGCAGATGAGCGTAAAAACACAAACATTTACTTTAATCCGCTCACTGTGGGTGAAAACTCCTTTGCGACGCAGCGACTCTATCCTGTCCTATCCTCGACTCTATCCTGTCCGTGGACTTGTTGGAGTAGGCTCAGTAGGGCGACCAAGCGCCATATTTACTTTACAAATAGTGGTAACTAAATTAAAAAACTTATTGACATATCATGAGTTAAGGTGTAAAATTGTAGAAACGATATGTGGTCAGATCTATGTCAGTGTATAAAATGGCCTTCTTCATATAAGGTTCGCCACTCCAACTTTTAATGACCATCTTAATTGCAAGTTACCGCGATTTACAATCTCTCATAAGGGAAACCACACCCATTTTACACACATTACTATTTTCTTACCTTTTTCTTATAGCGTTATGTTTATTGGTGATAAGTTCGCAATTTGGTGTAATTGTTCGGTATCTCTAGTGTTTGGGTACTTCTCATCATATACAAACCTTAGAGCTTGATTCTTTATCGGGAGCTTAAGAATAGACGACTTCGTCAAATGCAATCAAAAGATATGGGAGTATACGAGTATAAGTATAACACGTCGTTTTCATAGTTGAAGCTTTTTTTTGGGTTTCTAATAGTCTGAATCATAAACCACTATATCTCTGGGCTGCGTACGCGCAAGTGTTTTGAAAACGCCGTGCTGCATACCGGCCCCAACGGGGAGCGTCAGTTTCCCTAGAACGCTCGGTGAAGGAAACTGCACTAACGTAATTGTCTCCGTAAGTGTGTTTTTTTGTATTTGCTATTACTCCGTGCACGTTTTTATTAGTTTGACATAAAAGGTTGCTACCCATTTCAAACCTTTGTGTCAAAATAAATTAGTTACGTGCCGGTTACCTGGCACGTTCGGTCTTAAACATTCACATGTGTGGGTCCTACTATGACCTCCTCGTGAACAAGGAGACTTCAACTGAACATACCGAGGTGAACGTACAAGTGGGTGACGACGGGGATGTGGAGTTACGCGGGCAGGATGTGGTCGTCGCCGTGAAATTATGAACAGGTTTCTTGAGTCGCAAGAGGCTGGTGAGTCCCTCCTAGTTCGATGTTTCTCTCACCATGGACATGTGCTATATATACAGGTGGCCTTGGAAGGAGAAGGCGACGAGGTATGCACTGTTCGGCTACACCAAGCCCAAGGCGGCCTTCCAGAAGGTGATTGTCACTCTTGGGGAGGAAGACGACCAGCTGGCCACATTACGCTGTGCCAACAACCACTGTTTTATCGAGAAGGTGTACCTCTCAATGGCAGATGCCCTGTTCAATGCTTTCACATCTAATTACAGCAAAGAAAAGAACAGTGAAGTGCATGCCAAGCACAAAAACAGTGCATGTCTGTCTCGCAACCAGAACACAGACAAGAAGAAAAAGCTGCCTGGCTGCAAGTAATAGAAGACTAAAAGTTGAAGGCTGAGTGTTTTGTGTATATTGTTCATTAGTGTGTAGCTCACACTCAGGTGAAGCGACTTATCTTGTTGTCGAAAATTTGCGTTTTGGGGGAAGTCGATGATCTCTGAGGGCTTGAATGGGAGAGTGAAAGGCTGTGTGACCCATTTCACTGGGTGATCTTTATTACTTTTTTTACTTTACTACTGTTTGTTCTCTCTTTCCCTGAGTCTCTACCCTGCCCACCCTAGTAAACACGGAGACGGGTTTTTTATAATGATGATGATGAGGTGTAGCCTGGTATAGTTAGTATATTGTTTGTTAGTGTGTAGCCTAGTTCATTAAATATAATGTTTATTATGTAGTGTCTTGCCTGGCATAGTGAATTTATTGTTTGCTAGTTTTTTTTTTGTGTGTGTGTGTGTGTGTGTGTGCGACTGAGTGTGTATATATATATATATATATATATATATATATATATATATATATATATATATATATATATATATATATATATATATATATATATATATATATATATATATATTTATATTTATATTGCACTTTACAAATAAATTATGTTTGTTTTTGTTTGAAATTGAATCCTTTCTAATTATGAACTGAAAACCTACGACAATTCGCGTCGATATCCTTCCTGGTTACCGAGTCAACAGTGAAGTTGAAAACAGGCTCTCCGATTGTGGGGGGCCATTGTGCAACAGGCCGATATTCCGTGCGCAGTCCAGAGATAGAGTGGTCTATGTCTCAATCTATTAATGGTAGAGAGAGCTTGGCTTGCTTAATTACTTTTAATTTTAATATGTTTGATAAACCCGTTTTTCGCAGGATGTAGGCCTAAAATATTACCTTCGTTTATGTATGGCCATAGACCATTGTATACCTGGACTGCACACGCGACAATGTTTTGAATTGCGGAGCTGCATAGGGGCCTGCGGGGCGCCCGACAAAGAGATATAGTGGTCTATGGACTATCATATAGACTGGTTTATCAGTATATATGATATACTGTAATCTGCGTAAATGTTTGTTTTATAATATTATCAAATAAAAAACAGTATATCACGCTAAAGAAATGCCATTACGAGACTATGAAGAAATATGCATGAACATTCATTTAACTCTTCGCTATTTAAAACTTTGCGAGTCAACCTTTATCATGAAGGGTCTCAATAAAAGCGCCATATTATTAGCTTTCCATTGCTATATTTCGTTGTCTGATGAATTAGTTAGAACCATGCATAAATTAGCGTTAAATAAATACATAAAATCATCAATCGGGTAATTTTCCCGATTGATGATGTTATTTATTTACTTATATATTTCGTTTTCTGATAAATGAATTAGCACCATGTATAAATTAGCGTTAACTAAATAAATAACCTCATCAATCGGGAAAATTACCCGATTGATGATTTTATTTATTTAGTTAACGCTAATTTATGCATGGGGGTAATTCATTTATCAGATAACAAAATATAGCAATGGAAAGCTAATAAAATTGCGCTTCTATTGATACCCTTCATGATAAAAGTTGACTCGCAAAGTTTTAAATGGCGAAGAGTTGAAGTTCATGCATATTTCTTCAGTCTCGTAATGGCATTTCTTTACCGTGTTTTACTGTTTTTTATTTGATAATATTATAGATCAAACATTTACAAAGATCACAGTATATCATATATACTGATAAACCAGTCTATATGATGCGTATATATATATATATATATATATATATATATATATATATATATATATATATATATATATATATATATGTGTGAATCCGAGCGGCCCTCCGACTTCAGGGCAAGTTCAGGCCCATGTTCAACAGGCCGATATCCGTGCGCAGTCCAGGTATACAGTGGTCTATGGTATGGCATAACATTACCCTACATTTTTACTGGTTCTGTTCTCTAAATAGTTCATTGAAGCATTTTGAATGTAGTCATATTGGTTGTAAATTTCCCAAGTTTCTCAAAGCTATAAATTTTGTTTATTTCTTGTTCAACTTTTCTCGCCATGATTTTCCTTGACTTACTTGTATGTGTTATGATCTGAGTTATATCATCTGCATACATTACGTTTATACAGTCAGCCGCGGCTGCTGATATGTCTGAAGGGTATATCGATTAGAGGGTTGGAGAGAGGGAGCTACCTAGAGGCACGCGATTTGTAATAACAAAACTGACTCCTATAAACTGT
>JACEEZ010020250.1:455000-460000 GCA_016584305.1 Chionoecetes opilio
TAGGTGTCCTGTGGCGTCTGCGTCCTTTTTTTTGTCCCTCCCAGGTGTTTGCTCTCTACAGGGGCCTTATCCGCTCATGTATGGAGTATATCTCACATATTTAGGGAGGATCCACTCATACAACTCTCCTAAACAGGGTTGAGTCAAAAGTTTTTCGTCGCATTAACTCCCCTCCTCTGACTGACTGTCTTCAATCTTTAAATCACCGCCGAAATGTTGTTTCTCTTGCTATCTTCTACCGTTATTTTCATGGTAACTGCTCTTCTGAACTTACTAACTGCATGCCTCCCTTACTCCCGCGGCCTCGCTGCACAAGACTTTCTACTGATTTTCATCTCTATTTTATCCATCTTCCTAATGCAAGAGTTAATCAGTATTTTTACTCTTTCATCCCTTGCACTGGTAAACTATAACTCTATTCCTGTTTCAATTTTTCAACCTTCCTACGAGTTAAATCTTTTCATGAGGCGAGTGACAAGACACCTCCCCATCTAAATTAACCCACCACCCTTTCTTTATTCTCTTACTGTCTTCTTAATTGGGACTGGCAACTAAGCGGTCTTTGTGTTACCTTTTTTTGCTGTGTCCTTTGCCAGTCCTTTGTGATGTAAAACACAAAGAAAAAAATGTGAAATAATAACTGATAGTGAAGCATTTGTTGCAGATGAGCGTAAAACCCCAAACAATTACTTTAATCCGCTCACTGTGAGTAAAATCAAATTTGCGAGATGGGACTCCTTTCCGTCGACTTAAGTTGGGCGATCAAGCGCCAATTTTACTTTACAATAATTACTGGTAACTGAAACGTAAAAACTTATTGTAAATATGAGTATTAAGGTGTAGAGTTGTAGATCCGATCTGTGGTCAGATCTATGTCTATGTGTATGATGACTTTTTTCATATAAGGCTCGCCACTCCATATTTTAATGACTATGATTGCCTGCATATTACCTTGGTTTACCGTCTCTCGTAGGGGAGACCACGTCCCCCCTGGAGATATCGGCGACAGGGTTCGAATCCCAATGTAGCCACGACCCATTAGGACACACTATAAGGGTACGTTACGCTGTTCTTTTAAGCCACATCGCAAACACTCCCGACAGTAGGCAATATCCCAAACGTAGACGAAAGAGTCTTGTCATAAAATGTTACCTAGGAATTCAGCCATAGTTATTGTGTCGGCCTCTCTTGGTTATTTCATTCTATGTCTGTTTGTACGTTGGCCTTGTTCATATGGGGTTCGCCGTTCCAACATTTTATGATTATGATTTGATTGCAATTTACCTCGATTTACATTCTCTCGTAGGGGAATCAACGCCCCCCTCCCCTCTCCACTCAGGAAAGTTCTGTATTTCTAGTGTATGGGTGCTTTTCATCGTATACAAATATAAGAGCATTCTGCATTTTCTAAAGCTTAAGGGGGGAGTCTGCCGTGAAAATATGAAAAAAATTTTTTTATATACGATTTTAAGTTATATGGTCTATAGCAACACCCTATCCCTTGGCTTTCGAATGGTTGAATTTTTTTCAATCTGACATAAATTTAAATGCCCATAACGAGGGGATTTAAATAGCTTTTAAACTTTCAAAACTTGTAAAAAAAAAAAAAAAAAATTGAAAACAATTTGGATAATTTCCCCATATATCAAAATTAAGCCTTTAAAATGAAACAACAACAGCAATCTTCAGGGTGAAGTTTGTTACCCAGGTAACAATTCTGGATCACAATTTTGGATATGGGAAGTGCAACCTGTTCACAAAAAATTTTGGAACAATTGTATACATCCAGAAAGGACTAGAAAAGAGAGAAAAGAGAAGAAATACACCGAAGAAGACAATAAACAAGAAGAGGAAGACAGGGAGGCGGTAGCGGAGTGGTCAGCGTCTCCGACTGGCGCTCTCGGTGACCCGAGTTCGATCCCCGAAGAAAACCAAAACCTTTCTGCACCGTCGAGTGGCCTAAGAACACCCACATGCCCTGCCCATCAACTCTACCTTCGATTGCAAGTGCATCGGAGGACACAGGGGAGCGACATGAGCCTCACAGGCGTCACTATAAGAAACCTGCCTGCGCCACCACGGGCGAGGACCAACCATCAGAGCCCTCAAGTGAACCTCCAGAGCCTACCATCCAAGCCCTGGGTCACCACTGCCTACAGGTGCTATAGGCACAAATGTAAGAAAAAGACAAAGGAATTCCAACCTAAAGCTATGCACCTGGTGAATTTTTATCGAACCTTGCAACAATAAGGGGCGTGGCGCGCCCTAACACCCTTGCCTTTGAGCGATTAATTTATACCTTTATAAGGGGGGACAAGGTGCCAGATCCTTTTATGCATGCATTAATATGTGATTACTGATCCCATAAAATTCATATGAAAGTAGCATTGACAGTATAATACCTTCACTGGAGCGCAGAAACTTTAGCAAAACTTCAAACGCGTTGTTATCAAAACTAGTATAAAATGAACATAAAATTATTTTTAGCTTTTATTTTTTGCACGATTTTCACGAAACCTTAGGACACACACAATCAAATATCGTAAAAAATCTGTCCTGTTTTTTTTTTAAAGGCTTAGTTTTGATATATGGGAAAAGTATCCAAAAAAAATTGAAAATATTTATTTGTTTTCTTCAATTTTTGAAAGTTTTTCCGAAAACAGTAAAAAAAAAAACCACAAGACAAATTGTTCGTATAACAATGATTTATCAGATGCGCATGTCACAAGGAAATCGGTCAAAAAATTGCTGAGAAAAATAAATTCTAAATTTCATCAAAAACCGAAAGAAAAAAATTTCCTTAAATTTCTCTAATTTTTTATTTCATCTGATCAGCTTGAAATTTTCATGTGATAACAAGGGTACTAATATACACAACATATAAAGTATTCATTACTGTAATGCAATTTTTAATTCATGGGGGACTCTCCCCTTAAGTATAGACAACTTGGAAAATGCGCTCAAGAGATATGTAGGGTATAGGAGTAAAGGTATTACACATGTTTTTACTAGATGATCCTATGTTTTTGTTTTTAATGGTCTGAATCTCTTAATGGTATAGAGAGCTTGGCGTGCTTTATTCTTAGTAATTTCAATGTTTGATAAACACGTTTATCGCAAAATTTACGGTTAAAATATTACCTGCGTCACTGTATGGCACAGTCTTACCCTAAATTCATACTGGTTCTGTTTTTTTATGGCTAATGGAAAAAATAGATTTCAGTCATATTGGTTTTAATTTTCCAAAGTTTCTCAGAACTATTAATTTTTTGTATTTCTTATTCAACTTTTCTCGCCATGATTTTCCTTGATTTACTTTCATGTGTTATGACCTGAGTTATATCATCTGCCTACATTACATTTATACATTAATACAATCAGCCGCGGCTGCTGGTATGTGTGAGGTGTACATATATTGAGTAGAGGGTTGGGGAGAGGGAGCAACCTTGAGGCACTCCACTTTTAATTTTGAAACTGACTCCCATAAGCTGTTCTAAGGTTATGGACGTCTTTCTATCCAGAAAGGTGCATAGTAACTTAGTAATAATCTCAGTTAGTCCTGATGATATAATGTTATACATCAAGCTGCTGTGCCATACTTTATCGAATGCCTTTGAAACGCGTATGAATACCATATAACATTGTTCTGTATTTGCTAGTGTTGCTGCTATTTTTTATGTAATTATTGCTGTGGCTGTATCTGTACTTTTTGCTAATCTGAATCCGTGTTGTGTGTAAAGAAGTATTTTATTGTGTTCCAAATAATGTCAGAGTCTAATGTTAATTATCTTTTTTAATATTCTGACAGGAATTTCTAATAATGAAATTAGTCAATCATTTTGAGGGTCAGTACAATCTTTATTGTGTTTTGGAATTAGTTTTATGAAATATTTTTAATTTGGGGGGGACATTTACCTAGAGGAAGTGAATGGTTGATTATACAGGTGAAAACTTTCAAAGCTCCATTATGGCATATGTAAAAATATCACTTTGTTTATCTTGCTATCCCCAGGAGTGTTTATCAAATTTTGATATGATATTTTTAATGTCTTTAGACGTTATTTTACCTACTAGATTGTCGTTGTTAGGTAGTCATGTTATATCTGAGTATATATATATTTATATATATATATATTATATATATATATATATATATATATATATATATATATATATATATATATATATATATTATATATATAATAAAATATATATATATATATATATATAATATATATATATATATATATATATATATATATATATAATATATATATATATATATATATTATATAAAATATATTATATATATATTTTATATATATATAATATATATATAATATATATTATATATATATATATATTATATATATATATATATTATATATATATTGGTTTGTCTTTTGATTGTTATTAACTATGAAATTATTTACCAATCCTTCGGTGTTCATAACAAAGTCTGTATTTTTCTTGTCACTTATTTCTTATTCAAAAATTCTTACTCGAAATATTTTAAATGATTCCTCCTTTTCTACGTCACCATACGATTTCTCGTTATCGTTTTCAATGTAAGGTTTTCGGGCACTAACAGTTTCTTTTAACTTTTTTACCTCCCTCCAGAAGTCACTAGGATTTTTATATAAATTTGGATCGATTAAGGTTTTCAGGGTGCCCGTTTTCCCCCGAGCCAGCCCCCCACCCACGCCTGTTCCCCACACAAGATTTTCCCCAAGTGTCCCCCCTTTTTTTTATCTTTTCCCAGCCGGGGCCCCGCTTGGGTTCTTTTCCTTCTAAAAGGCGTCATTTACCGCCCGGCCCCTGACCCCCTTGATCCCATATCTACACTCATTCTGCAAATTCATGGAGCCCCGGGCCTGTCCCCCTTTTCCCTCAACTTTCCACCCTTCTTCTGATCCCACGGATTAACATGCGGCATTGAAGGTGGTGGCGGGTTTTGTGGAAGAGATTAATCAAAATTTTTTACACCCTTTTGCTATGCA
>JACEEZ010020250.1:465000-467500 GCA_016584305.1 Chionoecetes opilio
GTTTGAAAACTTTGTTGTGATATCTGTAATGTCATTTTACGTTATTTTACCCATCAGTGTGTCGTTGTTGGGTAGTTAGACCATGGTCCAAAACACCGAAAAGGTCCCCACCCCCTTTTCTATAGCTGACACTATTTTTTTTGTTACTTTGATGTCTAAGCTTCAATTCAATCATTATTAGTCAAGCGATTTCTGGTTGCTAGTACCCGTAAATATATATTTAAGACGGCTGCTGGCGGACGGGGGGGAAACGTAATACAACGCCATTTTTCAACCAGCAAGACTAGTAAAACCAAGAGTTACCTATGTATTCAATTGTGTTTGAGATGACAAATATATTGAAATTGTTACTTTGGGGGCTTCAAGGTCTTTCAATGTGTCAAATACCTAGAACCGATGCCAAAATAGGATAAATCGATGGACAGAGTCACACACGTTTGGTAGAACTACAATTATATAATTATTATTGATCATCATAATTTGTTCACGGTGGACCCTCCAACTGAGCAGCTTCACACCACTGGGTTACAGGCAGTGGATGCCGATCCTCCCATTGACGAAGCCGCACCCTCTCTTGAAGAAGTCAGAGAGGCTGTAGCAAAGTTGAGGGGTGGAAAGGCAGCTGGTGTTTGTAATATCAGTGCAGAGCTCCTCAAAGCTGGGGGTGAGGCCATGATCCACGGGTTGCATGCTGTCCTGACTGCCGTGTAGCAATCAGGTACCAATCCTCCTGACTGGCAAAGGAAGCTGGTCGTCCCTACCTGGAAAAGGAAAGGGAACCGTCAAAATGGCAACAATTACCGCGGTATTACACTGCTCAGCGTGCCAGGCAAGGTGCTTACCCATCTTTTGCTGACACGGATCCGCAGTCATCTGCTGAAGCATCAGAGACCTCAACAGTCTGGGTTCACGCCTGGTAAGTCAACAACGGACCGTATCCTAGAGCTTCGTGTCCTGGTGGAACCCCGACGTGAGTTTCGACAAGGGATGCTTGCAGCCTATGTTTATCTCAAAAACGCGTTTGACTCAGTGCATCGTGAGTTAATCTGGGATCTTCTGATACTTCGCGTGATTCCTGCAAGGACTATTGGTTTGATTACTGGTTTGTAGTCTGGGACTGAGAGTGCTGTGAAGTGTTGAGGAGGTGTATCCAGCTTCTTTCCTGTTAATACATTGTGAGGCAAGGGTGCGTTCTTGCCCCATCACTTTTCAACACTTGTATGGACTGGGTATTGGGCAAAATTGTAGATCAAAGTGATTGTGGAGCATCCCTCGGCAACACCAAGATCACTGATCTTGTTTTTGCCGATGATGCAGTAATCTTTGCAGAGTTGCTGGAGGTCCTGGTTATGGCCCTAGAGGCGCTGCACGAGAGGCAATGCCTTTGGGACTTGAGGTCTCCTGGCTGAAAACCAAGTTCCAGGTGTTTGGAGGCTTACTAGATGAAATAGTACAGTCTCTTCATTCGTGCGGCGAGGACATTGAGATCTCGGAAAGTTTTACATACCTTGGTAGCGCAGTCCATAATGACGACGGGTCACGTCAAGAAGTCTTACGGCGGATTGGCATTGCCCACGGTGTTATGGACTCGCTCAGCAGGAGTATTTGGCGTTGTCGGTACCTGTCCAGAAGGACAAAGATCCGGATCTTCAAGTCGCTTGTGATCCCTGTCTTACTACATGGTTGTGAGACATGGACAAAAATAGCGACTAGAAGAGACGAATCGATGCCTTTGGTAATAAGTGTCTTCGCAGAATCATGGGGTATCGCTGGATTGATTACGCTTCAAATCAGCGATTGCAGCGTGAGACTGAATCGAGGCCTATTACCTGCATAGTCCGTCAGCGCCAACTTTGGCTATATGGGCATGTGGCACGCTATCGTGAAACCGATCCTTCCCACCGGGTTGTTTCTGTAAATCAATCTGGCGTGGAGGAGGCCAAGGGCACCCACAAGGCTCGTGGCTGGGGCAAGTTGATGTTTCTTGTCGAGAGCTGTTTGGTATGGGAAAGGAGCCTGCATGGGGACTCACGCGTGGTGACCCTCGGGTGTGGTGTCGTAGGGTGGGCGAAGCGACGCGCACCCCGGCGTATGCCCCAAATGATTGATTGATTGATTGACGGAGCTTGACGTTGACAAGCTGATGTATAAATTACACATTGTTTAGGTGGCTTCCTTTCACAAAGAAAGAATGACTATGCACTAGCTGAGAAATATAAATGAATGTCTAATATACACATCTCATCTTCATTAATATTTATGAGTTGAACAAAATATAAGCTTTAGGGTGAAATAAGATTCATCAGGATTGATAGTATTATCAAGTATGATTGTTGTATAAGCGTATAATTGTGTATCATATTTGTTATGGATATTGAGGAATAATTATGTATAGCAGTGCTTAGTAACTAAGTGTTACAATTGTTTAATACCTGACATTAATTTATCGCGTATATCTGAACTTAACACAGTCATTAGGGTAAGGTGACTGCAAATGTAG
>JACEEZ010020250.1:472500-490000 GCA_016584305.1 Chionoecetes opilio
TTATGTCAAGGGCGATAATAAAGTTTATATGAAATAATAGGAGGATACTATATTATTATATATATATATATATATATATATATATATATATATATAATATTTGTATTATTGTACTTATATTGTTAGGATTTTTTTCTTCTTACCAGTATTAGTATTTGTAGTGGTATTAGTATGGTTGTCAACCATATAGTCTTTAACATGGTAGGACCAAATGATTGAGCTTATGAGAAAAAACTTACCTTATCACTACAGATCACACAGTTCCATAAGGATGAAGGTCTACTTTGAAAAAAGTAGTAGTTGTAGCTACTATATTTATTTACTTGCACTTGTTAATGTAATCGTAATTAATGCTTGGGGGTCGATAATTCACTGGTCGACAAAAAAAAATCGAAGATATGGTTCTGGACTAAATGAAGCTGATTATAAGTAAATCGACCCTGCTGAACTCGAATTTGATGTTCAATTAACTCTATCACGTCCAGTTTTTGAGAACCAGACGCAATTCATGAAAAAATATGGGTAAAATCAGCAGAAATAAGTTTCACCAATGTTTTCATTTTAAACTCTTAATCTTTTCTTTTCTCAAGCCTATTTAGGGCAGTGCAGTGTTTTTGAGTCAGTGTGGTTTGTGCAGTGAGCAGGGGAGGGTGTGTGCGCTGCGTATTGGCGAGGGGTTAGCAGGCTGTGTAGTACATTTTTACCTACTGATCGTACAGCTATTGGCATATGTTTAAACATTTTATTTTTCTTTGCAGATATGATGTGTTTGATTTAGTGGAGTCCTAATTTTAGTTGGTTTACCGTATATAGTACCTTGTACCGGGCTGTGATGGAGCGCCGTAACTGTGTGAATGCATCGGACAGTTTTTGTTACATATGTGGAATGTTTACCCCTGACAGTCTGAAGAAACCTCTTACAAAGAATGTTAAAGCAGCTTATCTGCATTACTTCAAGTGCCGTATAGGTGATCAAGATAAGAAGTGGGCCCCTCACGTAGCATGCAACCCCTGTGTGAACCACTTGAATGAATGGATGCGTGGCAAACGGCCATCAGGCATGGCATTCGGCACCCCAATGGTTTGGCGTGAACAAAAGGATCACAGTACTGACTGCTACTTCTGCCTCACTAACATCAAAGGATATTCAGTAAAAACGCGAGCTAAAATCAGGTATCCTGACGTACCTTCTGCCATCAGGCCTGTGCCACATGGTCCTGATCTCCCAGCTCCAAATGTTCCAATTGCAAGTGCTATAAGTGAATCAGATTCGAACGAGGAGGATAATCCCATGGATACAGACTTTCAAGAAATGGCAGACAACAGAGAGCCCAAATTCATCAGTCAGGAAATGCTACATGACCTTGCTAGGGACCTAGATCTACCCAAGGAGAAAAGTGAAGTCCTTGAATCTCGTCTCAAGGAATAGAATTTGCTACAAGAAGGAGTTCTCATCACCACGTTTCGTCGTAGACATAAAGAACTTTCAAGCTTCTTCAAGATGGAACACAAGCTCTGTTACTGCTTTGATGTTGACACACTCATGGAACAACTTTGTGAGTCTCACACTTATGATAAGAGTGAGTGGCGGCTGTTCATAGATTCAGGAAAAAACACGCTACAGGCCGTTCTTCTGCATAAAGGAAATAAGCTTCCGAGTGTTCCAATTGCGCATGGCCATGAAATGAGTGAAACTTATGAAACTATGAAGACTTTGTTATCTGTTGTTAAATATGAAGAACATCAGTGGAATCTGTGTGGGGACCTGAAGGTAATCTCCTTGCTTCTAGGACTCCAGTTAGGTTACAGTAAGCACATGTGTTTTCTTTGTTTGTGGGACTCTAGAGCGGACAGCAAACATTACAAACAAAAGGAATGGCCAGCACGACCGAAAGACTCACCTGGCAGGTTCAACTGTATGTACAAACCTCTTGTTGACAGTGAAAAGGTGTACTTACCTCCATTGCATCTGAAACTTGGGTTAATGAAAAAATTTGTAAAGGCCATCATGGATCAAAATGGTGCTGGCTTCAGTATTTGCTAGCAAAGTTTGAACGCACTGTATCTGAAGCCAAAGTAAAGGCAGGTGTTTTCGATGGCCCTCAAATTCCTCAACTACTCAATGATGATGACTTTGTAAAGAGCCTAACTGCTCTGGAAAAAGCTGCTTGGAAAAGCTTTTTGGTTGTTATAATGAACTACTTAGGTAATGTTTGAGCATCGAATTATGAGGAACTTGTAAATGACATGTTGAACAGTTACCATGCGCTTGGGGCTGATGTCACTCAACATCCACTTTTTCCATTCACATCTTGATTTCTTCCCAACGAATCTTAGCGCGGTCAGTGATGAGCAGGGGGAACGTATCCACCAGGACATTGCCACCATGGAAACCCGATACCAAGGACGATTCAGTCCCAACATGATAGGGGACTATTGCTGGACGCTACAACGTGAAAGTAACATAATTTAATTATATTTTTTGCCAGATATGTACATTAGGTCCTAATAAAGCCGTAGGCACCACCAAAATTTAATTACGAGTAATATATATTAACGTAGGGGGATTGTTTCGATTAATTATATAATTATATATACGTATATAATTATAATAGCTATTACAATTTAAAATGCCGATATTTCAAAAACTATACGTGCTAGAGAAAAAGCAATGCCATTTTTGAAATCAGCAGTGAAAATGCTTTCCAACCCACACACAATGAACTCAGAACCATTTTTGGTGTCGACCAGTGATATAATCGAACAGAGATTCCTTGAAAGGGTCGATAGACAGAAACGCTTGGAAATCCCTGGTTTAGAGTCACTATCGATTTGACGATTTAAGTGACGATTCAATGTTTCTGACCTGTAGTGAACTGTAACATAAAATATATATCAGATTAAATTAAATGAATTTTTTTTTTTACGGAAGCTAATGTTAATTCGTTGACTTTAAAATCAATATACGTATTAAAGTGCTAACGAAAACATTTGCTCAGTTACTAACGGATTATCGTTTAATTAACACGTTAATGCCTACCAATGTAAGGGTAGTTTGGAAATGTTATGTCACAAACATTTAATTCATTGAGATCTTACCTTCAAAAACCCTTTGCCTATCTCATCCCGACAAAATACCCCAGTTAGAACCAACTAAGATAATTACTATCTTATTGATAGATAATTAAGATAATTACAACTATAATTATTGAGGCGTCAGGGAAGCTATCAGGCTTTAATAGACGCGGCGCTGAAATTCGCTATGTCGATAAGATACCTCCTATGATCTAACACTTATTATACAAAAGTTTATACACAACTTCTCGATATAATCAGAGAAGATTCGAGAGATGCTGCTCTCAAGGGAAAATTTAGTGTACAGAATCTCCGTGAGCGGGCGGCGTCGATCGTCCCCCACAAATCATATATACCTACGTGTCCACATCTAATAGGCACGAATATTATGACTACGGGTAATGACAGATCGTTCTAATCAAAGTAATCATGAGTAATACTACTGGGATAGTATATTTATCGTTTCCAAATACTTATAGTTTACTTAAATTACCTTAATTAATACCCATTACCATTATAATTATATATATATATATATATATATATATATATATATATATATATATATATATATATATATATATATATATTTATATATATATATATATATATATATATATATATATATATATATATATATATATATATATAATATATATATATATATATATATATATGTATATATATATATATATATTATATATATATATATATATATATATATATATATATATATATATATATATATATATATATATATATTCCTACGCTCCCCCTATGTTGAGCGAACAATACCTCCCTCACCAGGCAGTTAGTTAGCCTACCATAACTAACGTAAAATAGTACCAGTCTAAAATAAATAGCCAGTCTATTTATAGCCAAAAAGCTTGGGGACATGGTGGGAAACCGGGGTTTTTGGGTGGGGTAGCACACACATAAGGGAAATATGGCCCATCATCAAGGTCACATCATGTGAGTGAAATATGAATAATAGAAAACAGAGGATGATAATATGATGAACTTGAATACCGAATTCCCAATCCCGCGGAATCCTTGATAGCTCTCTCTGACCCCCTTGGGGTCCATGGACCTAAGGTTAAGAAATACTGGGTCCGATAATGACAGTTCTGCGTTCACCATGCTAAGGATATATTTTTGCCAGGGTAAAAAGGGTGCAGCCTTAGTTTTATATTCGAGGATTTGACTGTGCCCTGGACAATTGTGATTTAGAGGATCAAATGTCATCACTGCACAGAGCATACTATGTTAACAGAGATGGCATGTTTCAATCCGGACACGCAATTGTATTTAAGGATTACATTTGGATTAAATGTCTTACAAGGGACCGATTGTGACTGATCAGGTTATTTGACAATTGACATTAAGAACGTACCAGGCCACTCAAATAAATCCAAATAGGACATATGACCCTTCACATCCTACATACAAACTACTCAGTAAATGGTAACCACTTGACTATTACTAATTACACGTGTAGATTACTCATATACTGTTTTCACTGTTGACAAAAGGTGACGTGTGGGCTGGTGTACTGATTGGGTTGGCAGTGTGGGTCACAACATTATGGTTACTGCAGTTCGTATGGAGGCTAGCGGACGCCTACCGTACTGTTCCATTTAGTTCCATTTTTCTGTACGGATGGGGAGCTTTACTGGAACAGCCACCCTCTGATCCCTCAATCACAGTTTCTGGGCAGGTACTAGATAATGTGTTGTTTTATATGATATAGTAGTTATGTATATGGTTCGTCACATACTGCATAACGATAAATCTTTCATTATGATACGGACAGGTGTTAGTGGGATGGTGGTTGGTGTTCTGCCTCATCATTAGCACTGGATTTCGGTCTTCCTTGGTTGCACATCTTACAGTCCAATCCAAGAAACCAACTATTGATACATTTACGGACTTGGTGGATCGAGATTCGTGGAGATGGTGCACAGAGCCTTGGCTTTATAAAGGAGCTGCCTATGAATATTTTTCAAAGCACACTGATCCAGTGATGAAAGACATTTTCGAGCAAATGAAGGTATGTAATGTGGATAAGGTGACGTAAAATTTAATGGCTTAATATATAATACTTTAATTTATTGCTACATTCTTTTTCATATATTTACAGGTACTAGAGGCGAGGACTGCATTGAGGAACGTATTACTGGGACAGTTCTCGCTGATCGATTTCAAAAATTATATCAGAGTAATTGTCGCCACACATTACACCGATGCCTTCGGTAACACCCCATTCTACATAAGCGAAAACGGAATTTCAGTATTAGCAGCGTTCGGATGGGCTATGAGGTAAGAAGTGATGCACACACACACACACACACACGCACACATACACACACACACACACACACACACACACACACACACACACACACACACACACACACACACACACACACACACACACACACATACACACACACATACACACATACACACACATACAAACAAACAAATAAATAAACGCACACCGACACACACAGAGGTGGACACTTCCGCAAACACTTCCGCAAACCGCAACTTCCGCAAATTGCGGAAGTCTGGAAATTGGATGAGTCTGAATTCGTTTGCGGATGTGCGGAAGTGTAAATGTTTGCGGATCTGCGTTTGCGGAAGTACTTCCGCAAACGCAAATATGTCCGCAAATTCCGAATAAATTTTGAACACGATTCCTGCGCCACTACGCACACCGTCCAGGGAATGCTGCTTGCCCACTAGTGACTCGCCCTCTTTGATAAAATGGACTTTTCGATGGCCACAGCAATCCACCCCCTCTTCAAGCTGCCTGTGGTCCGCCTTCTTAACCCTGAGAAGGTAGATACCGTGAAATCAAGACTGCTGTTCGAGGTCACGGAGCAGGCTGTCTTGGATGCCTCAGAAGGTAGCAGCCCAGATGAAGACGAAGGGGATGATTTTTTCAAGGTGAAACTTTGATTTTATCGAGTTCTACTGCATCTTCTTCTGCAGTTGTGACAGTTAATTTACTCCAAGTCATTATATTAGCAATCTTGAGCGTCATGCTTATAAATTATTATAATATTTATGATCTAAGTGCAATAATATATTAATGCAAAAATTAAGCACTTTTTATTTCTAAGTAACAGTATAATTATTTTTCTGACTCCGATAACTTAAATGTTTTACTTAATACATATATTACAAATGTATCTATTATTTCCAGGCTTTGAGGAGCCCAGGACCCAGCGCTATAGAAAAGAACATAAGAAAATAAGGAAGCTACAAGAGGCCGTGAGACCTACACGAGGTAGCTCCTGTATATGATAAATAACGAAACATTGTACACATCTAAAAATGTTATAAATAAAACTAAATATGGCAGGTAAAATACAAACTTATGAGTATTAACCATGTTATGATGATGCCTATGATCCTTTTTCTTTGAATGCAATCATAATTACCACCTCTACCTCCTCCTCCTCCTGCAGGCATGATTCATAATACTTACAAAAAATCTAGAAAATTCCCCATGGTAGCAAGACCCTGCAATAGTGGTATCACAGAGTATGCAATTAGGGCATATATGCAATGAGAACCTATACTATTTTTATTAAAAATTGTACAATACAAATGTCTGAACACTTCTACTCACACTGCACTACAAAAATTCCTTTGGTAACTGAAAAGACTGAACAAATGAAGTGTTTTCTTTTTACTTCAAACCACGCATCTGTCCCCAAACACACTCCTCATATTCAAGACCTGCCAGCCTGCATTAGGATATTGCGACAGCCTTGAATTGTCAAACTCACATCACACTTACTGTCACGATTCTTCCTCACACTGATTTCCAGGAATGCTGTTTCATATTTCTTAGATAAGCAGAGAAACTTGTGAGCATGTCAGAGCCTACACACCATAGAGCTGGTTTGGGCTATAGCTCAGTGTGACGAGGAGTGGCAAAGGCAGAATGTTTCCCTGATTTCTCATTCTCCAGTGGGAATGCCCAGAATGAGGATGGGAAGCCTGCTACGTCCCATTCCCGCTTGGCAAAGGCAGAGAAGGAGAAGACACAGTTGCCAATGTAGTGTTTGGCCCAGGATGGCCAGGTCCACAAGGGGGTCAGAGGGCTCTCGTTTGTGTACACTCACCTTCATCTTTCGCAGCTCCTTCGTCAGCTCTGGGATGAACCCATAGTGTGCACTCAAGTTGATATATTGAGTGAATGGTCACAATGAGTGGAAGATAAACTGTAAGCTATAACATCTGTTGGGCGCTGAGGGGTAATTATTAAACATTTACTAATATATACAGTATATATCAATATTTATTGCCATAAGTGATTTTGTAAATAATATATACATTTACTACCACAAAGTTCTTTTCCTTTATTTTTTGCAATATATGCAGATAAAATATCACATAATTGGTTTGTGGATTTGCGGACTTGCGGTTGCAGAAGTGTAAACTTCAAGAAATTTGCGGACTTGCGGAACGTAAGTATTGGGATTTGCAGAAGTGGATTTTAGTTTGTGGTTCCCACTTCTGACATACACACACACAGACACACACACACGCACACACACACACACACACACACACACACACACACACACACACACACACACACACACACACACACACGCACACACACACACACGCACACACACACACACACACACACATATATATATATATACACGTATATATACATAATATAGGCTAATATGTACTCGTTGATAATTGTGTTAATTACTGTGGGTGCAGTGGTAGGAGCTGGCGATGTTTGCGCTGCGGAGGCCGTATCGGGAGCGATGCAGCGAGGCAGGAGGCAAGTGGTTTTTTTTATCACCTTCCTGGGTGTCTGGTTTTGTCCCTACCTTCTTTGTAATTCTTTTGTGTGTGGGTTCAGAGCTTTTTTATTTGTTTTGTTTTGTTTTACATCACAAAGGACTGGCCAAAATCACACACAAAAAGAGATAACAAAAAGCCCGCCTAGTTTTCAGTACCTATATATAATACAGTAAGATAATAAAGAAATAGAGGTGGGCCATTTTAGTTCGGGAGATGTCTTATCACTCTTCTCTTGAGAAGATTTAAGTCGAAGGAAGGTAGAAAAAGAGAAACAGGAAGAGAAGTCCAGAGTTTACCAGTGAAAGGGATGAGAGAATAAAGATACTGATTAACTCTTGCATTTGGAAGATGGTCAGAATAGGGATGATAATGAGTATAAAGTCTTGTGCATCGAGGCCGCGGGAGGGGGAAGGCATGCAGTTTTCAGGTTTAGTAGAGCAGTGAGCATGAAAATAACGGTAGAAGATAGCAAGAGAAGCAACATTGCGGCGGTGATTTAAAGATTAAAGACAGTCAGTCATAGGAGAGGAGTTGATGAGACGAAAAGCTTTTGACTCAACCCTGTTTAGGAGAGTTGTATGAATGGATCCTCCCCAAACATGTGAGACATACTCCATACATGGGCGGATAAGGCCCCTGTAGAGAGCAAGAACCTGGGAGGGACAAAAAAAAGGACGCAGACGCCACAGGACACCTAATTTATTATAAGATGTTTAAACAAAAGACAAGTGAATGTGGGCCCTTCGGAGCCATGTATTGATGTTTGTAGTAGTAGTATATATTAGACAATAATGTGAGTGTAAACTTCAATCGTGTTGTTGCTGTCGTTGGTCACTGGTCAAAGTGCCTCGGGGTAGAACACGTTCCGTGTGATTCCAGGGTGCTCCAACACTTCCACGGCATCAACACAGCCAACCCTTGACAGCCTGACGTAGAGTTGGCCGTGCGTTTACAGGAACTACCACGTGTAGGCCTCGCGGCCTCGTGTAGCTTCCTTATTTTCTTATGTTCCTATGCGTGAACACGGGTGTAGGCAAGTAGACTCCCATGTAGCTCCTGCTCTAGTCCTGGAACTTGTTGATCGTCATGGCAGATGCAACACTAATGGAAAATTGCAGACATCGCATACGGAATCCGGTGCCAGACGCTGCCTGCGTGATGATGGGTACTCGAGACAGGTAGAGGTCGACAATTCGGCTCGGTCCGGTGATGACCTGCTGCTGCAGCACGTTGGCACTGATGCCACGTACGACACATATGGTGCCGTTGACGATGCCCTGTGGCAGACTGTTTGCGCAACACACACCGACAGACCACAGTTTTCAGTGTAATGCGTGCTGCGGCATGCTCGGCATCTTCATATTTGAACAAAAACACAAACAATAAAGACAGTATTATCATCACGGCTACTGCTATATATATATATTTTATATATATATATATACTATATAATATATATAATATATTATATGTATATATATATATATATATATACATATATATAAATATATGTATATATAATAATAATATATATATATATATATATATATTATATATATATATTATATATATAATATATATATATATATATATATTATATTATATATATATATATATATATATATATATATATATAAGTATAATATATGAATAAATGTTTGTATAGTTCAATTACACCATCAGATGCAAATATTAACGCAAACACGGTTGTCCTGCCGGCCGGTAGCAGTACAGGGGAGCGCAGTAGCAGATAGCGGTTGGTGCTCGGTCGCGAGTTGAATACAATTTCGAGAAATTGAACGCTGGCAGAGTTTGGATAGCTTACAACCGCTGCTCACTACAGGGTATTGTTTTTAGCACAAAATCCCCCCTCAAAATTATTCAATTGACATGGGACCAACCCGCTTACCACCTACGATGTATTTGCGATTATCATCAACATTGAATTTACAGATTCGGCTACCCAAACAGAAGACACACGGCTACTGCAATAGTATATGAGATGATATGTGAGATTTCCAGTTCAGATTTTTAGTAAAGGATAGTTCAATAATGTTTATTGTAGAAAAAGGAGATAGTTTAGTGTCATTGAAGAAGAAGGATAGTTATCTGGTAGGTTTTATCGAGTAGATACGTGAAGAAATTGGGATTTTGAGGCATTGAACAAAACAAGGTTTGCTTTGCCCCAATCATACAATATAGAAAGATCAGAAGCTAGGCACTTGGTGGCATCTATCCGTGAATCACTTAGTTCCTGTTGAGTTGGACGTCTAATAAACGACATTGAAAAGTGCAGGGTATCAGCTTAGGAGTGAATAGGACATTGAGTTAGACTTAGAAGATCTTTAATGAATAATAGAAAGAGAGTGGGTGATCGTGCGGAATCGTGCGTGGAATCGTGCGGAACACCACTATTGATAGACTTGGGAGAAAAACAATGACCGTCTACAGTAGCTGCAATGTAACGGTTAGAAAGGAAACTTAAGATTAAGGTGCAGAGAGAAGGATAGAAACCGAAACCGGATGAGGGTACTTTAAATTTAAAGATTTGTGACAGAATCTATCAAAAGCTTTTGTTGTGTCAAGGGCAACGGCAAACGTTTCACCGAAACCCCTAAAGGAAGATGACCAAGATTCAGTTAAGTAAGCTAAAATATCGCCGGTAGATCGTCCATTACGGAAACCGTACTGACGATCAGATAGAATATTGTGAGCATATAGCTGCTTAATAATCTTCTTATTAAGTATAGATTCAAAAGCTTTAGAAAGGCAGGAAGTCAAAGCTATAGGACGATAGTTTGAAGGATTAGATCGGTCACCCTTCTTAGGAACAGTTTGAATATGAGCAAACTTCCAGCAAGAAGGAAAAGTGGAAGCAGATAGACAGACGGAAAAGTTTGACCAGGCAGGGTGCAAGCACAGAAGCACAGTTTTTTAGAATAATAGGAGGGACTTGGCCACCGTAAGTCTTCAGAGGATCTAAGCCTGAAAGGGCAAAGAAAACATCATTACGAAGGATCTAAATTATAGGCATAATATAGCCAGAGGGTGGAGGAGAAGGAGTAACAAGTCCTTCATCAACCAGAGTGGAATTTTTAACAAAGGTTTGAACAAACATGTTCAGCTTTAGAAATAGATGAGACAGCTGTGGAGCCATCTGGTTAAAGCATATGAGGGAAAGATGTATGAGTACATTTTTTAGATATGTTAATAGCTTATTTAGCTAGATGCCAGATGTCACGAGAGTTGTTTGATTCAGATGCGCTGATTTAACTCTTCTAATGAGGCTAATGCCCTACCTAATACCTTTATCAAACCTTAATTAAAATATTAAATCAAACGATTAAGTCTCACGGTGCAATCGCTGATTTGACACGTCCCATTTCGTCCAACAATCATCCCACTTAGCGGAGTTGAAATGCCAGAAGCACCTCCGCTTAGGTAGGTTCCGAAGCGGCACCGGAGCGATAGGATAGGCTACATAAATAAGATTGTGATTGGGAGAACCCAACGGAGAGAATAGTTTCACAGAGTAAGTAGAAGGGTTAGTAGTTAGAAAAAGTTCAAGAATGTTGGGCAACTCTCCAAGGCATTCAGGAATACGGGTAGGGTGCTGCACCAGCTGCACTGGGCTTTGGAGGATAGAAAAGCTGTAGGCCTGTTCACCAGATTGGTCAGTGAAAGAAGATGGCAGCCAATGCTGGTGGTGAACATTGAAATCATCATGAATGGAAATTTCTGCCAAAGGAAAATGAAATGAGATGTGCTCCACTTTTGATGTTAATTAGTCGAAGAATTGTACATAGTCCGAGGAGTTAGGTATGAGGTATAAAGCACAGATAAATTTATTGAGAGTGACATTGAAGTCTAAGCCAGATTGTAGAACATTCGGAAGATTTAAGACCGTGGGCACGAGAGCAAGTTATGTCCCTTGCGCAGATATACACAGTATGTATATAAACAATATAGCTATGTATAAAACATATAACTATGTATATAAACAATATACTATTAATGAACAAAGGGTTGATTGGTTGGCGCCCATACGCGGGTGAAAAGCGTCTTAATATAGTGGTGACCCAGTGCCAACTGGCTGATCTGACCCATTCTACCCTTGCTTGAGGTGGTCGCTGGCAGAGTCGGGTTGGCAGGGTCGCCTTGGATGCTACAGACAAGGCGGTAAATCTGATAAGCACTTCAAACCCCCTATTACATGGTTTAGTCATCTACCGGCCGTGCACACATGTGTTGCTGGTGACTTGGGTTTATCTACTTTGATGTAGTTCGTAGTGTTTTCATGGGTAAATGCTGCCACCACCCCTTGTTTATGGTCCGGGGGAAACCACCACTATGAAGAAAAAACAAGTTATTATCCCCATTTCGAACTGACATACCTTGAAAACCGAAGATAATGTTTCGACAACATTGGCCTAGGTGGTGTGGTTACTCGGTTTGTTTTGGCTGAGGATTTTGATTAGTAAGAAAAACTATTAATTAGGTAACATGACATGCTATGATTTCTACAATATATGTATATTATAATAGGTTCATTTAGGCGTGGAGTTCTAAAATACTTTGTAGGGTGTAGTGTGCTGTAAGGGGCTCTTTTGTTGTCTCTTCCATTTCTTACTTCCCAACTTATTGATTATGGAGGATAATAAGTTCACAGACTTATTTTAGTTATTAGAAAATTAATGTATTAGGACTAAGACACATGTTAACACTACATTCTCACCGTTATTTCCCTATTCCACGATTGAAGGTTCTTTTACATCGAATTATCGTCATCTGAGATGACTCAGGAACTAATCATGGCACGAGTCATGAGAAATGGACGGGGACAGGAGGGGAAGGCGACAAACCCTCGAACGAGAAATTCACATGAATTGTACATGGCGATTTAGTAACACTCTCCAAACCTCATCTCTGAAGGTCCTATTGACCGGTCAGATTTTATTCATACCCATTGCCATCGATCAACACTTTCTACGCTAGTATACATGGTATCATTCCAATGGAGAGTGGGAGGATTACACTGAAAGGGTGGTTCTCACGGCTGGAGTGACGGCACTGTCTCTTGTCTCGCTCCATTCTATCCTTCCTCTGTACACTGAAGAAGAAGCGGGAATTCACTCGTCAGAATTGTTCTTTCTTTATATATCACTTTACATACTTGAAATAGGGGATCCTAAGGGAAAGGGTAATGCACCAAAGGGTCTTACCTGTACACGGAAGAAGAGGCGGGAATTCACTCGTCTCTTCCTCCTCGGACCCGGTCATTAATAGGGGTGAATTCAAATGGGAAAGGGGGAGGTATCTTAAAAAAAACTACTGACCACTCAGGGAAAACGAATCATATCAATAAGGTTCGCTATCCTTACTGAAGAGAAGGAGATGTTCTACGCCAAACTCGACTCTGTATTAGACCAGTGTCCTCCTCGGGACACACTCATTGTCTTGGGCGACTTCAATGCTACTATTGGCACTGTGAAAGATGGCTACGAGTTGTGTGTTGGTCCCCATGGCTCCGGTACCAGAAACACCAACAGTTCTCTGCTTCTGAACTTTGCAAGGTCCAGAAGGTTGAGAATTGCAGGTTCTTGGTACCAGAGACCAGAGCTGCACCGCTGGACATGGTATAGTAATACCGGAGGGGTAGCTAAGGAGATCGACCACATCCTCGTTAGTACTCGTTGGAGGATCCTCCAGAACTGCAGGGTTTACCGGAGTGCTGAGTTCTTTCGAACAGATCACAGACTTGTTGTTGCTACACTTAAGCTTCATGTCAAGTCCAGAAGAATCTCAAGAGGTAACCATACTGTGTTTCATCTTGAGAAACTGAAGGACTTGACATGTGCTCATGAGTATGCGGTGGCAGTCTCAAATCGGTTTGATGTGCTCGGTGCTCTCGGGGATCCTGTAGAACTGTGGGATACCTTCAAACGTGAAATTCTACAGGCTGCCAAAAAGTGTATTGGGGTGCGCCCGAGGTCAAGGCGTGGTTTTGTCTCGACGGAGACGCTGGAGAAAATCGAGGAGAGTCGCGCTGCCAGGCTGGCTGGGAACCGGGACCGGCACAGGGCTCTGTCACGCCGGACTAGAACCCTCCTGAAGAGAGACAAGGAGAGGTATGTCAGGAGTCTCGCTGAGGATGTCGAGGGTCATTTGAACGCTAATGACCTCCGACCCGCCTACCGAGCCCTGAAGAAGCTCCGTTCCAAGTCTCCTTCTCGAGCGAGTGCTATTCGAACAGCAGATGGGCGCCTCGTGTCGGACATGGATGGGTAGATGGCTCGTTGGGCTGAGTACTTTGGGCAGGTGTTCATGGTGGACCCTCCAACTGAGCAGCTTCACACCACTGGGTTACAGGCAGTGGATGCCGATCCTCCCATTGACGAAACCGCACCCTCTCTTGACAAAGTCAGAGAGGCTGTAGCAAAGTTGAAGGGTGGAAAGGCAGCTGGTGTTTGTAATATCAGTGCAGAGCTCCTCAAAGCTGGGGGTCAGGCCATGATCCGCGGGTTGCATGCTGTCCTGACTGCCGTGTGGCAATCAGGTACCATTCCTCCTGACTGGAAAAGGGGGCTGGTCGTCCCTATCTGGAAAGGGAAAGAGGACCGTCAGGACTGCAACAATTACCGCGGTATTACACTGCTCAGCGTACCAGGCAAGGTGCTTGCCCATCTATTGCTGACACGAATTCGCAGTCATCTGGTGAAGCATCAGAGACCTTAGCAGTCTGGGTTCACGCCTGGTAAGTCAACAACGGACCGTATCCTAGCGCTTCGTGTCCTGGTGGAACGCCGACGTGAGTTTCGACAGGGGATGCTTGCAGCCTATGTTGATCTCAAGAAGGCGTTTGACTCAGTGCATCGTGAGTCACTCTGGGATCTTCTGCGACTTCGAGGGATTCCTGCAAGGACTATTGGTTTGATAACTGGTCTGTATTCTGGGACTGAGAGTGCTGTGAAGTGTGAGGCAGGTGTATCCAGCTTCTTTCCTGTGAATACAGGAGTGAGGCAAGGGTGCGTCCTTGCCCCATCACTTTTCAACGCTTGTATGGACTGGGTATTGGACAAGGTTGTAGATCAAAGTGATTGTGGAGCATCCGTCGGCAACACCAAGATCACTGATATTGTTTTTGCCGATGATGCAGTAATCTTTGCTGAGTCGCTGGAGGTCCTGGTGATGGCTCTCGAGGCGCTGCACGAGGAGGCAAAGCCTTTGGGACTTGAGGTCTCCTGGCTCAAGACCAAGGTCCAGGTATTTGGAGACCTACTAGATGAAGCAGTACAGTCTGTTCATGCGTGTGGCGAGGACATTGAGATCTTGGAAAGTTGTACATACCTTGGTAGCGCAGTCCATAATGACGTCGGGTCACGTCAAGAAGTCTTACGGCGGATTGGCAGAGCCCACGGTGTTATGGACTCGCTCAGCGGGAGTATTTGGCGTTGTCGGTACCTGTGCAGGAGGACAAAGATCCGGATCTTCAAGTCGCTTGTGATCCCTGTCTTACTCTATGGTTGTGAGACATGGACACTAAATAGTGACTTGAAGAGACGAATCAATGCCTTTGGTAATAAGTGTCTTCGCAGAATCATGGGGTATCGCTGGGATGATTACGTGTCAAATCAGCGATTGCACCGTGAGACTGAATCGAGGCCTATTACCCGCATAGTCCGTCAGCGCCAACTTCGGCTATATGGGCATGTGGCACACTACCCTGAAACCGATCCTTCCCATCGAGTTGTATCTGTAGGAGACAATCCGGCGTGGAGGAGGCCAAGGGGGCGCCCACAAGGCTCGTGGCTGGGGCAAGTTGATGTTTCTTGTCGAGAGCTGCTTGGTACGGGAAAGGAGCCTACATGGGAACTCGCGCGTGGTGACCCCCGGGAGTGGCGTCGTAGGGTGGGCGAGGCGAAGCGCCCTCCGGCGTATGCCCCCAATGATTGATTGATTGATCCTTAAGTGATGACTCTAACAGGTATAAGGGTGAATTTAGGAGTTATACTTCATCATGAGGTACCTACAAGACGTCCGCCCAGAAGACTCATAGTATTCAGGAATGTAAGGGAAGAGTTGCCATATATATCCACGCGGCCATAAAGCCGCGGCCACACGAGCACTTTTTCCGGCAATATTCAGCCGGCAATATTCAGCCAAGGCAATTTCTTGCCGATATTTGGTCACACGGACATTCATAGAGCTAGCCGAGTTTTAACGCCAATTTTAGCTAATCGTTTTAATCGGAGCGGGAGCCAAGCCGTCTCTGAAGAAGCGTCTCTGGAAAAATAGGGATAAATAGGGAGAACGTGGTTCACAAATAGTTTGGTGAATGTTTGGAATGGATTCATGTGTATGAAGGCGTCAGTGAGCAACAATAAGTTGGTCCAGTTCAGTATCCCCTAAAAAGGTAGACAGCCAACAAAGAAAATAGGGAAACCTTCCCTAACTCATGAAATCTTCCTAAGTGTTATCTTATCCTTCAATCTTTAAAAAAAACATGTACAAGACTTCACAATTCGTATTGTAATCGATTCTTGCCACTATGTAGGTGTTTATTTTAGCTTCTGTATATTGAATTAGAGCGTACATTAAAAATTAATGTCAAATAATATCCGTTGGTGGAGGGAATTTCGGGAATTTTTAGCCGAGAAACACCAACATGTTGGTCTTGACTCAAAATCGGCAATTTTAGCCAAGTTTGACCCGGCATTGTCTTCCTGGCAGAATATTACCGGAAAAAGTGCTCGTGTGACCGCGGTTTAATATCACCTATTACATCCTATGATCCACGAGCTTTCTACTGGGGAGAAATAACTTATATCCTAGGAGACTTAAATGTATGCAACCTTCGGGTAAAATTAATAATAATAGATATTCGTGTTTTTTCGTTGTATACCATGGAAACACAATAAAGTAATTGACTAAACTTAAGAATTCCAATGTTTTTATCTCATAAAGGACCACGAGGTGTTATTAAGGACCAATATCGCTTGTTCCCTCGAGGATAGATCGTGAGAAGAAGAAAAAATGTGAGTCTCCACGCTGGTACCGCAGACGGGGGCGGGGGGAAGGTTATAGGAATATCGGACGATAAATGGAAGAAGCTCGATAAGAAATACTGAATAGAAACACTAATATGAATGTGTCTGTACCTGGCATTACACACACAGACTAATGATGGTGCTGATTGACCAAAAGCATGGTGCCTATTTACAAGAAAGATATGATCATATGTGTAGGATATTTAAATAACAAAACTAGATAGGTCATACAATATAGTAATATTATCTTAAGCTATACAATACAATTATATTTTCATAAGGCATTATATTGACAAGCAGCTTAGCATGACATTGCAATATGTCAAAGAACAAGCACTAATATAAAATGGTAAAATACCTTACAGTTAGTAAATAAAGTACGAATTAATATGGATATGGCGTGGCAAGAAGAAGCCGTTGCCAGTGCTGTGTGAGCCTTGCGCAGTCAATAAAATTATATAAATTATTAAAGTTGATACTATTACATGTGCTGGTTTATGCAGCAGAGGGGGCACAAGAAAAGTGTAACAAGATAA
>JACEEZ010020250.1:495000-520000 GCA_016584305.1 Chionoecetes opilio
TTAGTTAATCTAAAGGTGGGGATTGGTTGGTTATTTTCATGTCCTATACACTTCCTACTAAAAACATTTTTTATCATCAAAAGTAATGATTGGCAACATAAACTCATTAAGATAAAGTTTCTTAAAATCAATTAAGGTAAACAGAAAGCATACTCCCAATTGTGTAGGGAGTTCTGGTCCTAGTGTAAAAATTCCAAGTATTATATTTTTGTTTTTACGGAGTTAGTATCTCCACTACATGCTGAAGCTAAAATTATAGCCCTATAAAAGGTGAATATGACAATTTTTTACCTTCTGCCATACCTTTTCTGCCATAAACAAGAATTAAATTTATCATAAACATATCAATACAAAAAAGTAAATAATAATGGCTTCGAAAAATGTTGTCAATTAAACAATCAATCATTGGGGGCATACGACGGGGGGCGCGTCGCCTCGCCCACCCTACGACGCCACTCCCGAGGGTCACCACACGCGATTCCCCATGCAGTTTCCTTTCCCATACGAAGCAGCTTTCGACAAGAAACATCAACTTGCCTCAGCCACGAGCCTTGTGGGCGCCCCCTTGGCCTCCTTCCCATCGGATTGTTTCTTACAGATACAACCCGATGGGAAGGCTCAGTTTCAGGGTAGCGTGCCACATGCCCATATAGCCGAAGTTGGCGCTGACGGACTATGCAGGTAATAGGCCTCGATTCAGTCTCACGGTGTAATCGCTGATTTGAAACGTAATCATCCCAGCGATACCCCATGATTCTGCGAAGACACTTATTACCAAAGGCATCGATTCGTCTTTTCAAGCCGCTATTTAGTGTCCATGTCTCACAACCATAGAGTAAGACATGGATCACAAGTGACTTGAAGATCCGGATATTTGTCCTCCAGCACAGGTTCCGACAACGCCAAATACTCCTGCTGATCGAGTCCATAACACCGTGGGCTATGCTAATCCGCCGTAAGACTTCTTGACGCAACCCGCCGTCATTATGGACTGCGCTACCAAGGTATGTAAAACTTTCTAAGATCTCAATGTCCTCGCCGCACGAATGAACAGACTGCTGTTTCATCTAGTAAGCCTCCAAACACCTGGACCTTGGTCTTAAGCCAGAAGACCTCAAGCCCCAAAGGCTTTGCCTCCTCGTGGAGCGCCTCGAGAGTCATCACCAAGACTTCCAGCGACTCAGCAAAGATTACTGCATCATCGGCAAAAACAAGATCAGTGATCTTAGTGTTGCCGAGGGATGCTCCACAATCACTTTGATCTACAACCTTGCCCAATACCCAGTCCATACATGTGTTGAAAAGTGATGGGGCAATGACGCACCCTTGCCTCACTCCTGTATTAACAGGAAAGAAGCTGGATACACCTCCCCCACACTTCACAGCACTCTCAGGCCCAGAGTACAGATCAGTCATCAAACCAATAGTCCTTGCAGGAATCCCGCGAAGTCGCAGAAGATCCCAGAGTGACTCACGATGCACTGAGTCAAACGCCTTCTTGAGATCAAGATAGGCTGCAAGCATCCCCTGTTGAACTCACGTCGGCGTTCCACCAATTAAATATACAATGAATACCCTTTACTCAACTTTTTACTCAACTGGATACACCTCTTGACAAGTTCTTCGTCACTCAATTCGCCGAGAACGTCTTTTCTGGCACGAAAATTCCTGAATTGGCGCTCCCGGAAGAGTTGTTGTGCTGCCATATTGACATCTTACGTCAACATAAGGGTCGTTACGGGAGCTCGGACCTCCCATAGCGCTATGGGAGCATTTATTGAAAAACATATGCACATATGGAGTTTTTCGGTGATTTATGGAGAAATTCGCCATTTTGTGTACTTATGGGATACCCATAAGCTTATGGAGGCATTATGAGTATGGGGCCTGTTCTTTATAAAATGCAAGCACCTACGGGGGCAGAACATTTGCAGCCCTCGCTATCATATATTGTGGTGTTTTCACAGCCTCCCTCTTCATTTGATGTGTTTGCCAACATAGTCTGTAGACAGTGGCGGTCCTGGCTTGTGTGGCACCCTGGGCAAACCCTAAATTCGGCGCCCCCTTCGCTTCCGTTGTTACACGCTAAGTAAAATTCAACACTAAATATTGTTTTATCAAGATACTAGAAACCCAAAAATGTATCCGTAGCATTTCAAATAATCCAACAATTATTAATAATATATATAGAACCATTAATATACAACATAAATACCAAAATAATGAAAATGAAACTGAAGTTATATACGGGCATTAAAACAAAAACAAACCAATATAGAAAATTGTTGTTTATGCCCCCCACCCCCCCGAAATTTTCATCCTTGTAAGAAATCAGAATATACTAAAAGTCGGTAAAAAAAAATGGATCACATGAAGATACACCACCGCAACTACACTTGGGGTGACTGATCTTCATGTGGGTGCGAGTGGTTTAATAACCCAGTTAGGTTAGGTTACGTAACCAATGTCCAGGTTAGGTGTTAGTGAACTAGGGGGGGGGGGTCAGGGGGGGCGTCCCCCCAATTAGGTTCTGATAGTATTGGTTAATATGGAGTATTGTGTCATATGCCAATAAGTGGATAAAAGGTTGGCAGGACTGAGGTGGCGGTTCTTAAGGTGGTAAAATTGGGGTGGCGTATCTTCATGTAATCCAAAAAAAATATTACCAGTTCTAGCGATGTGACCGCGTCACCTGCCCGTGACCACCTGCCTTCATTTGGTCGCACTAATGATTCACGTAATGCCATGGTCAAGCATCTAAGACTAACCACAATTATTGTTTCAGTAGCTGAAATAAGATATTAGGCGTAAAAAGGGAATCAGCTGATGGTGGGCAAATTTACCAATCAGAGGCTAGCGGGAAATCTAGCGGGTTTACTATACTGATGGCGAAAAAAAAAAGTGCCCCCCCCCCCCCACTGAAAAAAATCCTGGGTGCGCTCCTGATTTAGATGTCTTTTAAGTTAGCCTACAACATTGGAAATTTACCTTATTGGGTTCAAAACCTAGGACAGTCAATACAAGCAAAGGAAACCATAATGATGTCACCTAACAAATCAGTAATGGGTTAGTTAAGTTGTAATGGTTTTGTTGCAGGCTACACACATTGAAAATTGCAATGATGTATGCTAGTACTGTTTGCATTATGCTCCTGATGTCTTATACCTTTTCTTATCCATTTGTTTTGGCGCCGCATATCCCCCAACGGTGTCAATTAAGACTAAGAGACTAGACTAAATATATGGAATAATGCAAGCGACTGCAGGAAGCCGAACACTCTGCTCCAAAGTTCTGCTCGCAATCAGCTGATCAGCGATGCGCTCCACTTGCCGCCTTTAGTTACAAGCATTTTTATAAATACAATCCACCACCTATACTAACTAGTAGAGCTATTATATAATATTATTATTAACTATTATCATTATTTTATTATTATTATTATTATTATTATTATTATTATTATTATTGTTTATTATTATTAATATTTTATATAAGGTTTTTTTTCGGGCACTCCATGCCGCCCCCTCGACGATACCGCCCTGGGCGATTGCCCATGTCGCCCATGCCTAGGACCGCCACTGTCTGTAGATGTTGCTCCGTAGGAGCCTTATTATGTATACACCTGAGAATATACAACGTGTTACAAATTGTTTGCATAAACATAACTTACAACATGTACTATGAATGTATACGGAAGATCTGGTATCGCTCGTAATGGAGAAGGAATGAGCTGTGGAATGGTGGAGGTGTTGAAGCACAGGACACTGATATGATTTCAATCAATCAATCATTGGGGGCATACGCTGGGGGGCGCGTCGCCTCGCCCACCCTACGACGCCACTCCCGGGGGTCACCACGCGCGAGTTCCCATGCAGGCTCCTTTCCCATGCCAAGCAGCTCTCGACAAGAAACATCAACTTGCCCCAGCCACGAGCCTTGTGGGCGCCCCCTTGGCCTCCTCCACGCCGGATTGTCTCTTACAGATACAACCCGATGGGAAGGATCGGTTTCAGGGTAGCGTGCCACATGCCCATTTAGCCGAAGTTGGCGCTGACGGACTATGCAGGTAATAGGCCTCGATTCAGTCTCACGGTGCAATCGCTGATTTGACACGTAATCATCCCCGATACCCCATGATTCTGCGAAGACACTTATTACCAAAGGCATTGATTCGTCACTTCAAGTCACTATTTAGTGTCCATGTCTCACAACCATAGAGTAAGACAGGGATCACAAGCGACTTGAAGATCCGGATTTTTGTCCTCCTGCACAGGTACCGACAACGCCAAATACTCCCGCTGAGCGAGTCCATAACACCGTGGGCTCTGCCAATCCGCCGTAAGGCTTCTTGACGTGACCCGCCGTCATTATGGACTGCGCTACCAAGGTATGTAAAACTTTCCAAGATCTCAATGTCCTCGCCACACGCATGAACAGACTGTACTGCTTCATCTAGTAAGTCTCCAAACACCTGGACCTTGGTCTTGAGCCAGGAGACCTCAAGTCCCAAAGGCTTTGCCTACTCGTGCAGCGCCTCGAGAGCCATCACCAGGACCTCCAGCGACTCAGCAAAGATTACTGCATCATCGGCAAATCCAAGATCAGTGATCTTGGTGTTGCCGACGGATGCTCCACAATCACTTTGATCTACAACCTTGTCCAATACCCAGTCCAAACAAGGGTTGAAAAGTGATGGGGCAAGAACGCACCCTTGCCTCACTCCTGTATTCACAGGAAAGAAGCTGGATACATCTGCCCCACACTTCACAGCACTCTCAGTCCCAGAATACAGACCAGTTATCAAACCAATAGTCTTTGCAGGAATCCCTCGAAGTCGCAGAAGATCCCAGAGTGACTCACGATGCACTGAGTCAAACGCCTTCTTGAGATCAACATAGGCTGCAAGCATCCCCTTGCGAAACTCACGTCGGCGTCGATATGATTTGGACACCTGGAAAGAATGGGTACGAGCGAGATGACAAGTAGGATATACATAAGTAGAATATATGTTGGGAGTGTGAGAGCATGATCCAATGATTAATGGGAGGATAGTGTTGGAGTATGAGAAAAAGAGAAGAGATGCAAACGTGAGACGACTAAAAGATGTATGAAATTAAATATTTATACAAATATAACATGCAAAAAATTATGAGTATAATTTTATAGTCACTTTATATAAAAAAAATGTGCAAGAAAATTGCAAATTAATATTCCTGAAATATTACAATTTTGGGGCACTTTGTGGATCGGTCATTCTCAACTGTTGAAAAAAATATATTGTTAGTTCAAAGGCAACTATTGCAATGAGTATGTTCATTATGCTCTTCATAGGAATGACGCAAATTAGTAGTATGGATGAAAATGTCGGATAGTGAATAGGAGGTGGGTAAAGAAGATGAGGAGGACATGTAAGTATATAGTGAGTAGACAGGTTGGTTGATCGTTTTAAGGAAAAGAAAAAGCAACTGTCAGTCTAAAATTCATAGGTGAAGCAAACATCATGTAAAATGTTAGTTATAACTTTCAATACCATACATTTGCCGTGGCTGTTTGAATGATGGGGTGGGAGGCTGTGGCTATGAGGGTGATAAGGTGGGAGGCTGTGGCTTGAGAGGCTGTGGCTGGTAAATTGGATTAGGCAGCACAACAAAATCGGTGCCAAAATAATCTGTCAAAAATAGATACCAGTAATAATCATGCACATAAATAAAACAGTGGTACTGTACCTGCCAATGCAAAAGCCATATCATTAAGAAAGAGAGAAAAAAGGAAACTTAGTCAAATACACTGTTTAGGTTGGAACCCATTAACAAATCTAAATACACGCCTACTATTGATGGGCTGATGACAACAATAATTCATAGGGCTATATGCAAGAATGCTCGTCATGTCCCGGCAGGTGAATATTTCCGACCGTCCTAACTTGACGGGTGGGATAGTCAAGAATTGTTTTCAAATGCCCGGCCATTGGAGATCTGTGCAGGCGTACCAACACAAGCGAGTCCAAGGCGGCATCAGTATTTTGATTGTTTTACATATATCTAAATCCTTTTACCAACCTAATTTATCAATTCTGCCATTAAAATAATAGTTTTGTTAGTGTTCGCCACTTGTCTGAGGCGTTGATGTAGAAAAATTGGGCCCGAGTGATCCTTGTGAGTACATTTGAAGTCCCGCCAGTCACCACCAGACAAAATGGCTGACCACCACCACCGCCGCCGCCCACCCTCGTCACCACTTACCACAACAATATAAGGTCTCCTGCACCTAATTTTACCTTAAATATGACACGTGTGCATTCACAGTGAGTGCATGTCACTCTCGGTTATGTTGAAAACTTACCTGTAATGGTCTGGGAAGAAATATGATGGAATAAGGACAAAGGACAAGGCATGGACAACGCAAACAATGGAACGCAACGGGTCGAATGTTTTCAAATTATTCTTGTTTGTCGCTGCGCTGTGCAAGTGTGGCAGATTTTAGGTAGTATTGGGTGAGCTACCCTCTACTGCTGCCACATCTAGCCCAATCTCTGATGATGCCAATAGCGCTACAGAAAGAAATTATCAACATATATGTTTGAGTAGGTAAGTACGTGTTTACAATACAAACAAATATTTATAGTACCGTATGATACTGAATTGTTACAATTCAGTATCATACAGTACTATAAATATTTTTTTGTATTGTAAACACGTACTGTTATATCGTAACTCAACTCGGTGAATCAACTCCGACTCAATGTAGGGTAGTTCAAGCCAAGATTAATTGACATACTATAAGTTAAACCACGCGCAGCTTAGTGACATCAGTGAAATTGGTGCGAGAAAACAACGATTTCGTATCGTGGTCTATTATAATATATGACCCGAGCCTCATGAGGATAATCCCCCACCCACCCACACGCACCTGTGGCGTCCTGCCCTCCCCTGACCTTACTCACACCTACTCTACCTACCCACGGCTCTGCTACTCTCCCTACCTACGGCTCTACCGTAGTACTACTCTACTCTACTCCATGACACTCCCTTTACCTTCTCTTTCCATTATGAGAATATAATTATTATTACTACTATTATTATCATTATCATTGTTATTTATATAATGTTTATTACTATTATAATTTCCATTCATATTAAGCAAGCTAAAGAAAATGAGTTTGGTCTGGGAAAGGTTGTTAATGGCCAACTATCATCAGAAAATGACTGCAGTGTAGTTGTTGGCATATAACACAAATATTTAAATATACACCTCTAGGTCCTCTAGTGTATCTATGTAGGTTTACAACAACCTTTGACTTTGTACCAATTTTAGTTGAGAGAGAGAGAGAGAGAGAGAGAGAGAGAGAGAGAGAGAGAGAGAGAGAGAGAGAGAGAGAGAGAGAGAGAGAGAGAGAGAGAGAGAGAGAGAGAGAGAGAGAGAGAGAGAGAGAGAGAGAGAGAGAGAGAGAGAGAGAGAGAGAGAGAGAGAGAGAGAGAGAGAGAGAGAGAGAGATAAGATAAGATTTTCATCCTATCTAGACACTTTGCAAGTACCAACTACAAGGTTATTGACTATACAAAGCGCCGCCACGTCAGCATGAACTAGGCGGACTCGAACCGCTGACCGAATGCACAGGGACGCTGCACATTGGTAACTCACGTCTCTACCAACCTTGCCACCCTGACGGGCAGAGAGAGAGAGAGAGAGAGAGAGAGAGAGAGAGAGAGAGAGAGAGAGAGAGAGAGAGAGAGAGAGAGAGAGAGAGAATCCCCGCCACCCACCCACACGTCCTTGACTGCCCTGCCCTCACACACATCTGCTCTCCTGCTTGCTGGAAGGCCACTCCCTTCTACCTCCTCTTTCCACTACAAACAAAATATCATTATTACGTACTATATAGTGTACTATGCTCCAGCAGGAATAAAAATAAAAAAAGAGAAAAAATCCTCACCCAAGAACCGTGAACATGCATAGAAAATGGACCACAGGAGATATGGTTTGTGTGCTTGTTCAGTTTAGCCGTGGAGGGACCTTTTAAAAGTCTATTGATCTTGGTTCAAGCCTCTCTTCAAAAATTGTATGCGATAGGTTTCATCTGAATTTCCTCCAGACAAACTATTTTTAAGCTGAATTTCAATATGTTCCTCATGAAAATGGCAGCGTTTTATCAATGTGTTGGCTATCTTCTGAATAACATAGAGATTATCGGTAAATTTCTGGATTCGGCGAAGCTAGTAAAATATATTTATTTATTTATTTAATATCTACTGTACATTGTTCTTTTTACGGCATTTTCTTCAGCCAATATTAGTCTTAAAGCACCGACCTATGCACTGATTGCTCAAATGTGCGTATGTAATTACGAGACAGAGAGAATTGTCGAAAAATCTGCATAGATCGAGTTTCGGAACCCAAGATAGAGAAGGAGGGAGATAAAAATGAAGAAAAAAAGGAAAATGAGAGTGAGATAGAGAATATAGAGATAGATAATAGTAAGAAAGAGCTGGAGAAAGAGAGTTGGAGAAAGAAAGAGAGACAGTAAGGGAGAAATAGGGAGAGAGAAAAAAAAATTGGGAGAAAAAAAGAAAAAGAAATGTTATAATATATATATATATATATATATATATATATATATATATATTATATATAATATATATATAATATATATATATATATATATATATATAATATATATATATATATAATATATTATATATATATATATATATATAAAATATATATATATATATATAATATTTTAATATATATATATATATATATAATATAGATATATATATATATTATATATATATATATTTTATATATATATTATATATATATTATATATATATATATATATATATATATATATATATATATATATATAATATATATATATATATATATTTATATATATAGTATATATATATATATATATATATATATATATATATATTATATATATATTATATATATATATATATATATATATTAGGGTGGTTCACTTCTATAGAGTAAGAAATTAAAAGTGAAACTATTCGTTTTTGCACTCGTGAATTATTGTGAGGGTTCTTGAGAAACTCCCAATCCAGAGTCTCGTCAAATAAAAGCATTTTGGGAGAGGCGCACCGAGTGTTTCGAAAGTTTGCTCTGCTTCCCCTTAGCATAGTGTACCTACCATACACAGTGTTGTGGGCTCCATGCTTTAGATATACTTCTTGGCGATGGCAACTCGTTTGGTGCATACCCCACGTAGTTTTTGCTGTTATATAGCTCGGGATTTATAATGTAAAACCCAGAAGTAAGCTAAAAACATCATCTTTTTGTCCTCAGGTCAAAATGGCGCGTTCAACTCGGAAACGACTGAGCTGTTTTTGTTGGCACAGCCCTTGAACCCTTTTCAGCCAGATTGTCCTTTCCAACAGGGGAAGATGTTCTGCGGCGACTCTTCTGTCATGGATCGAAAAGCAAGGACAATCGAAAAGCTGTCATCGACGAAGTCGTCAGAGTTTGGGAACGGGCCCATTTTCCTGTTTTCCCGCTGCGATCAATCATGAAAAACTGGAAACCCTCGTCGGGAAGTCGAAGTTCGTAAGAAGGGAAAAACGTCAATCCGAGGGGGACAAGGTCTCCGACGCCCTCCTACGGGGGACACTTGGCGTCACTGTTCGACATCGCAGCCCCTGCCACTTCTTCCTCCATGATCCACCTCAAACAGAAGGAAAAGGACTTCCCTCGACGACCAAAGGGCAGAGGAAAATGGTAATGAGTTACTGTTGACAAGGAGAGCATGGCAAAAGAGTCTAGGAAACATGAGAGGTTGGCTGCTGAGAGAAGGGGGAAGGAGAAGGAGTTAGCAGAGACTTTGGAGAGGGAGAGATGGATTGAGTTGGTGACCGGGATTTTCCACCAATGCTGAATGTGCTGATCATCAACTTCTTCGTCCGACACCAACTCTTCTGCTCGGGAAGCCCCGCTGCCTCTGCTTCTCGTCCGAAAAGGCTGAAGTCACGAAGGAGGTGGCAGCAGCAGCTGACAGGGTCAAGTTGACCTCTCGTGGAGCCCACCACGTCTTTTTCTGCCATCGCTGCAAACAGGGAGTGCTGAGTCCGTCCACCTCGTCCATTCGCCGACATCGGAAAGTGTTGCGGAAGGAGACAGCAGAAGCAGCCCTCAAAAGGGTTATCGAAACCAAGTACAGGAGCACGACGCGGTTCTCATCCTTCATTGGGACGGGAAACTCCTGCCCGGATCAGAAAGTCAAGGTCATGTCGATTGCTTGGCCATCGTTGTCACCAGTCCGTCCCCTTTAAGGAGGAAGCTCCTGGCTATCCCTGCCCCTTTCCATCCGGTACCGGAGAAGCAATGGCCAGCAAAGTCGAGGAGACCATCAGACACTGGAAGTTCGGGAAGGGCAGAGTTGGAGGTCTCTGCTTCGACACCACCGATTCAAACACGGGCGTCCATGCTGGCTGTTGCACACTCCTCGAACAGAAGTTAGGTCGTCCGTTGTTGAACTTTGGGGTGCCCCACCACGTTATGGAGCTTTATCCTGGCCTCAGCCTTCAAGGCCACCCTTTGGCGACGCTACGTCCGGCCCAGACGTTCAACTATTCAAACGGTTCCAAAAGAAGTGGCCCACTCTCATAAAAGCCAAATGCTACGATCATCAACGACCCACGATTTGGGTGACCATGACGAATGGGAAGAGGACGACCCTTGAGGCTCTGCCAAGGCGGCCGGGAACGACAAGAGACGTTATAAAGAGCTAGCGGAACTAACCGCAAAGGCCATTAAGGTTCCCACCACCTTCCGCAAACCAGGAGCTCACCACTACGCGAGATGGATGGGGAAGGCGATCTAAAACGCTCAAGATGACGATGTTCAAGAACGAGTTCGAACTCACGCCGAGGGAAACTGCGTAGCCTCCAGGAGATGAGTGTGTTCATCATCCTAATCTACGCCCGTGCCTGGTTCGAAGCTCCCTTGGCCGCAGACGCTCCTTTCAAACGATCTCACTCTCTTCCCTGATTTCCACAAGTACAGAGACCTCAACTCAAAGATCTCGGAGGCCACGGTGAAGAACCTCAAGCGGCACTTTTGGTACTGGGAACGGACCTTGTGGGCCCTTTCCTTGTTCAGCCGACAAAGTCACGATCGAGGGAGAAGACCAAGATGGTGGAGAAGCTGGCCATTGACAAGGACCTCGACAAGAAGCGATGGACGACAAAACACCCCAAGATCCTTCTTCGGTCACTTTGAGTGACTTGTCACCAAGGAGTCACTTTTCTTTCCCTTTACGGAACTGAAGTGGATGCCTCGTTTTTCTCCCAATCTCCCGTGCTCAGGGTGGGAAGGAAAACGAGGCGTACAACCAGGGCAAGGAGACCGTCCAACATTGGCAGGACAATGATCCTGCGGAACGGGCGATCAAACTTATCACTGATTATTCCCAGATCCTCACCAAGGACGAGAGCGATCGACAAGCTCTCCTGCAAGCTGTCGAGCGCCACCGACGGCTGAACCTAAACCCTAACTAATCTTACAGAAGAATATACAAATCGTTTCAATCGTTATTTCAGTCATTTGAAGTTTTAGTTTTAAGAGAGTCCAGGAAATGTGCTATTCCTATCACTGTTCCTTGTATAGTATCAAAGTAATATTCATCCTTGTATACACTGCTGTATCGTGAAATGTTCCTAGAATAGTTAGTTACCTCACTTCCGAGCAAATAGTTTCGTTTCTGTGGCATTTATAGTTGATGTGAATAAAGAAACTTGAGAAATGAATATTTGAATTGTCTAGAAAAATCAACTACCCTGTGCGACCCCAAAATCTTGAAAAATTCACATGAAACTTTGTGTGCTTTTGTTTCTTGCCATTCCACACAATAATTCATGGGTGCCGAGATTTCAAAACTTTCAAGAGAAAGAGATTTCAAACTTTCATTTTTTGAACCACCCTAATATATATATATATATATATATATATATATATATATATAGAGAGAGTGAGAGAGAGAGGAGGAGCGAGAGAGAGAAGAGGAGGGGAGAGAGAGAGAGAGAGAGAGAGAGAGAGAGGAGAGAGAGAGAGAGAGAGAGAGAGTGAGAGAGAGAGAGAGAGAGAGAGAGAGAGAGAGAGAGAGAGAGAGGAGGAGAGAGAGAGAGAAGACGAGAGAGAGAGAGAGAGAGAGAGAGAGAGAAGAGAGAGAGATGAAGAGAGATGAGATAGAGAGAGAGAGAGAGAGAGACTTTGACTTTGACTTTTTGACTTATTGTTTTATTGGCCTCCATGATACAATACTTTTTTTATTCATTTTACATAAGTAAGGCATGAAGCCTAGGTCTGTTGAGCGCAAGCCCTTATACAGACCTGTTGTTTAGATATACAAAAACGTGTTTAGCAAGTGGATTTAGGCCATTGGCTAACAAATATATACAATATTAATAACTGACATTATAAATTAATATACGTGCAACATACCTACACGTACACATACATTTATGCGCACACACAGACACCTGCATACCCATAAATTTACACACACCCAAACATACTTACACATTAACACAGTGTAATATACAAATACACACTCACATAATGAATCCATGCATACCTACAGAATGACTTAGTGTGTATAACTTTGAAGCAACAATTTCTTGAGTTTATGTTTGAAGGATATTTGAGTTGTGGAATTTTTTATTTCTGCTGGTAAACTATTCCATAATTTGACACCTCTGACTGAAACATTTTGCTGAGCATGAGTAGTCCTGCAACGTGGTATTCGTAACTGTAATGACCTTGTAGCAAAAGTATGTGAAATGTAGTGAAAACCGTTATCAACAGGATACACATGTAATGATTTATAAACAAATAAGTTTGATTGCAGATATATTATATCAGACAGTTTGAGTAACTGGTGGTCTCGAAATAGTGGGTTGGTATGCTCCTATCGTGATTTATAAAACATAACACGTATTAACTTTTTTTGAGAAATAAATAGATTATCCACATATGTTTTATATGCTCCCCCCCAAATTGTTGAACAATACAGTAGATATTGATATCCTAGTGATGAATATATTTGAATAATACACTCAAAAGTGATACAGCTACGAATTCTATATAAAACGCCGGTTAATTTAGATATTTTAGTACATAATTGATTTATTTGTGATCTCCATGTTAATTTATTGTCAATGGTTATACCTAGAAATTTATATTCTTCAACTTTACACAAGGATAAATAATTTATTTTGACGTCACTATGGGCTGCACTAGTCATTATAGGGTGGTATACCATGTAGCATGTTTTAGAGATGTTCAGTGTTAGTTCATTGCTTTTTATCCAGTTAGATACATTAATTAACTCTGAGTTTAGAATATTCTCTATTTCACCAAGATTTTGTCCCTGAATATATATGGAGGTGTCATCAGCATAAAGCAAAAATTTCAATTTATTACTAAAACGTAAAGTGTCATTGATATAGATAAAAAACAAAACTGGGCCTAAAACTGAACCTTGTGGTACACCATAGCAGATTGATTCATGTGAAGATGCAGACTTATTATATACAGTGTATTGTCTTCTGTGGCTTAAGTAGCTGTTGAACCAGTCATGTGCCGGACCACGAATGCCATAAGTTTTCAATTTCTCTAATAAAATAGGATGAGAGATGGTGTCAAACGCTTTTGATAAGTCACAAAATACTGTTATTTGATGCATCTTGTTGTCTAATGAGTTATAAATACTATTACAAAGGTGATGGATTGCTAACTCTGTACTATAGTTGGGTCGGAAGCCATACTGAAATTCTCTTAGTAATGTAAATTTTGACAGGTACTCCATTAATCTGCTTACAACAGTTTTCTCAAAGATTTTGCTAAAGCTTGAAAGGATAGAAACAGGTCTGTAATTACTAAAGAGAGACTTCTCACCTTTTTTTAAATATGGGAACCACTTTCGCTAATTGTAACTGTTTTGGAAAACTACCTTCTTTAAACGACCGATTTATGATATAATCTAAAAAGGAAGAGACTTCACAGCTGCATTGTTTTATAACTTTAATATTAATATCAGCATAGCCTGGCGAAGTTGTCTTAAGGTTTTTAACAATGGATTCGATTTCTGGTATTGATGTAGGTCGAAGGAAAAATGAAAAGGGTACAGGGTCAGGTAGGTACTGTCTAAATGAAATAGCACTTGGCACAATGTTCTGAGCTAGTTGAGTAGCAATATTACTAAAATAATCATTAAATGCAGTAGCAATTTCTTTATTGTTAGATGTTGTTTTATTGCAAAAAATTATAGAAGGTGGTAATTTTGACTGGTTCTTTCCCATTACATTATTAACAATACTCAAAGTTTTTTTTGCATCAGAGAGAGAGAAAGAGAGAGAGAGAGAGAGAAGAAGACGGAGAGAAGAGAGAGAGAGAGATGAGAGAGAGAGAGAGAGAGAGAGAGACTGAGAGAGCGAGAGAGAGAGAGAGAGAGAGAGAGAGAGAGAGAGAGAGAGAGAGAGAGAGAAAAAAAAAGAGAGAGAGATATTAGTATATTATATTTCCTTGCTTTCTCAGAAAAGGAGCGCCGTTTTACGGTCGCTTCCAAGAGCTGATGCACCGCTTGGAAGACGCCGGGATTATAAGTCAGTGGACGGAGGAGGTAATAACCCAACATGTAAGAGAGGAAAAAGCAGTGGCACGGCAAAACCAAAAAAACAAACTGGGATACAAAGACAATGTAAGTATCTCTCTCTCTCTCTCTCTCTCTCTCTCTCTCTCTCTCTCTCTCTCTCTCTCCTTCTCTCTCTCTCTTCTCTCTCTCCTCTCTCTCTCTCTCTCTCTCTCTCTCTCTCTCTCTCTCTCTCTCTCTCTCTCTCTCTCTCTCTCTCTCTCTCCCGCTCTCATATTTTCTCTCTCTCTCTCTCTTATATTTTTATTTTTGTTATTATTTAAACAGGTATCAACAGTAGTTGCACATGGCCACACTTGGCTTAGAAGTTAACGAGTTAAGGCACTAAGTGTTCAGAAGCTAAAGATGTCCTCAGTCCCAAGGACATCTATCTTAAAGCTATGCCATATACTATATCCGAATATGTACACAGTATTTACAATTGAACAGGCTAAAAGTCACTGTCTGTCACAGGCACTTGTCACACGCATTTTACATGTCAAAATGAACACCCACGCCTCACGGAGCACTGAGGCGGGTATGCGTGGCACCATCTGGGCTCGCAACGTTCAGTGGGTGTTCAAGGCCTGATTCACCTCAGTGTGAAGGCGTCCACAATGTGTGCTGGGGCCCCAAGTAAAGGCCGCTGGCACGTCGTGGGTGGATCCTAGGGGCTCGAGGAGGAGATCGATGAAAACCTTTCCCGAGAGCGCTCTGCCCTCCTTACGGGACCCGAAGATGCGGGGGTGTGAAAGTGTTGTATTGGGGCCATGTGCAAGACTGGAAGGGCAACTAACTTTCCTCTGGTATCCAGGCTGTTTTTCTGGAAGGCGTGGTGGGCTTTTGTTAGTCAATAACCTTTGTAGTTGGTACGCAAAGTGTCTAGATAAGATCAAAGAAATCTTATATCTTTTTTGGAACGGGATACCCACCGTCCGCTGGAGTCGCTGTTGTTTTTGTTGCTGGGTTTGTTTTTGATTATGCAGCTGTGTTGTTTTGTTGTAGTTGCCCCACTGTTCCCCGGGGGGTGACGTCCCCCATCCTCTGTTGGCCGTGGGTTAGATGATGAGAAGCTAGCACGACTTGCCCCTTTGGGCCAGCCGTGACAGGTGGCACTGGGCATGCTTTTCCCGGGAGGGGACTGTACTCCATGACGGGCTCACGAGCCTTTTTTACAGTTCAGGAGCTGCGGCGTAGAGCAGGAGCCTTTTCGGCGCAGGAGGTCACCCCAAAAGAGCCCTGCATGCCACGGCTCCAGGTGGCGGTCGAAGTGCCCCCTCCAGTAGCCTCCCCCCCAAGGGTTGATGGAGCCCCTTGACGGCAAGGGGTGTCGTCTCCAAATTAAATTCCCCCGCGAACAGGCCGGGTCCTCCCTTAAAACGGAAATGACCATGGACGGGTCTTCTCGGCAGCAAACCTGACTTGTACCGGCCCCCCCGCCTGATTTATCAAGTTGAGGGTTTGGGGCATCTATCACGTTCGCTGTCTCTTCTTGGTGTAGGGGGAAGACAGGGTTTGCAATTTTTTTAGCATTGGCAGATCACGGGAAGGCTCTGGAGGGGTCATTGAAATAAATGTTCCCAGGATTGGGGCCCAGGACCGACCCCTGTGAAACAGAAGTCTCCACCGGGTATGGGGCTGACGTACTACATTCCCCACCACCCTCAGAACCGGGATTGTGCGGGTTGCCAAAAACAGCGTTTGCAGGTGCCCCTCATCCGAGTGTTTGGTTTTCCCCAGGAACCCCTTCTGCTACACACATCGAATGCCCCGGCCCCAATGTCAGGGCAATCACTAATGATGTGCGGCCCCAGACCCCGGGTTTCCCTGTTATGTTTTGGAGAGCAGGAAAGCAGGTCCGAGTGGATCGTCCTTCCTTTTTACCCGTACTGTTCTAGGGAAAATTGGGTGGTGTTCCTCTAGGTGGCGGTCAGTTTGCTCTGAAGATTTTTCTTCCCATGATTTTGGACAACTGACAGAGCGAGATTGGCGAATATTTTGGGGGAATAGCCCGCCTTTTTCTTGTGAACCGTGATACGGGGCCCCCTTCCACGGGGGTTGCCCAGACAACCGTTTGGAGACATGCAAAAAGATGTCTGAGGGGCCTTGCCCAGCTCCTCTAAAGTGTTTTGCGCAGGAAGGGACTACCCCCATCGGGCCCACAGCGCATTTTTGGGGTTTGTTGAGGGTGCGCCGGAGGGGGGTCACGGTTCCCCCCGTTTCACCGTGCTGCCCAGGTTCGGTGACACAGCGGGAGGCGAAGGTGGGTTCATCTCCGGTTCTTGTTGTCATCTTTCCCCTCTGAAGAGGTCACCAGGATGTAAAAGGGGGGCGGGATCCTCCCTGGGTGGCCGGTCCCTTTTCCTCTCCTTAACCAAAGACCACCTTGTTTGGGGTCAACTTGGTTGGAGGCGTTTTTCCCCTTCACATTTTCCCCACCTGCTCCAGCCCTGAAATTTGTCCTGGTATGGTTTACAGGCGCGGCGGGTGCAGGGCCCTTTGTTCGTTGGGTGGGGCGGCGCTAAAGGCGCCCCCAGGTCTGATTTCCCCCCCGCGACAAGCAGGGCGCCCCTTCCCCCTGCACAACAGGACGGTGGCCGGGAAATGAGGCACGTAACCCGCGTCACCACGAGTGTGGGGGTCAGGTCGTAGTAGTCAGGGCCCCGCTTGAGGCCAGCCAGTCAACCCCCCGGTCCCAGAGCCATAGCCCCGCTGGTATTCCTCGCTGGCGGGGTTGATGCCGATGTGGATAGTATTTTCCTTTATGGTCAGAGCTACCAACTCTGTTCAATGGGGGGGGCGGTAGGAGAGTGGTTAGCGTCCCCACGGGCGTTTCCGGTGCCCCCGAGGTCGATCCCCGACAAAAACCAAAAACCCTTTCGCATCGTCGGTCCCCTAAAAAAACCCACATGCCCTCCCCCTTTTAACTCTACCTTTCGTTTGCGATTTGTCGGAGACACAGGGAGTTGGCATGAGCCTCAAATCACAGGCGTACTATAAAAATCCTGCCCTACGCCCCAACGGGCAAAATCAATCATCACAGCCCCCCAAGTGAACCTCCATGCCCCACCCTCTGAGTCCTGGGCACCCCTGCCAAAAGGCGGGGTTAAAGGACATATTTAAAAAAAAAAAAAAAAAAAAAAAAAAAAAAAAAATTTGCTATGCACGTGCACAGGAAGATCACTGAGAACATGGTCCAGAGAGCCACCACGCACGTGTGCGTGAAAGGCAACATGGTTGGTGAGCCCATGGACCACAGTCAACTCCATGAAGTTCAACAGCATGTCCTGATTCAAGTCGCCCAGACAAAAGGATTTGGCAGTCGTAGGTGATGGTTCGCTGGTCGGCGAGGAAAGGGGAGGGGCGCCCCCGCCATCCATTGTGTGCGATAAAGTGCGCACAGCAGGGGCACGTTTTTTTCGGCGAGTAGGCGAAAAAACATCGTTTAAACTCCTTGGGGGCAGATGAACGCAGTCCCCGCGATACACACAGCTACACCAACGCCCTGTCTGGTGCCCCGATCCAGTGACAATATCCCGGGATTCTGAAACATGACGGCTTTGCCGTCCTCGTGCAGACCTCAAGAGCCATCACCAGGAGCTCCAGCGACTCAGCAAGGATTACTGCATCATCGGCAAAAGCAAGACCAGTGATCTTAGTGCTACCCAGAAATGATTGACAAATTTTTTGATCTACAACTTTGCCTAATTTCCCAGTCCAACAAGGGTTGAAAAGTAATGGGAAAAGGACGCACCCCCTTGACTTATTTCCTGTATTACAGGATAGAAGCGGATACAAATCCCCACACTTCACAGACTCTTGTCCCAGAGTATAGACCCCTCACCAAACCAATAATCCTTGCAGGAATCCCCCCGAAGTCGAGAAATTTCCCCGAGGGGCTACTAACTGAGTTTTAAAAGGGCCCCTTAAATCAAAAATAGGCCCCGCAAGATCCCCTGTTGAAACTCACGCCGATTTTTAACCAGGACGCGAAGCGAGGATACGGGCCTTGTTGGACTTACCCAGGGGTGAAACCGATGCCGAGGTCTCTGAGTTTCAGCAAATGGCTTTTCGGATCAGTGTCGCAAATTTTAATGGGAAAGCCCAAAACCTTTCCTGGACGCTGAGTAGTGTGTATGCGGAAAGTTTCAGTTCTGACAGCCCCCTTTTCCCTCCCAGTTTGGGACGACCAGCCCCATTTCCCAGTCAGGAGGAATTGTTGCTGATTGCCATACGGCAGTCAGAACAGCATGCAAACCCCCGGGCTGGCCTCACCCCCAACAAACGGCAGCCCCACTTATATTTAACAAAAAAACATGCTGTCTTTTTCTACCCCCAAAATTTTTACAACCCTCTCTGACTTCGTCAAGAAAGGGTGCGGTTTCGTCAATTGGAGGATCGGATCCATCCCCCTAATCCAGTATGTGAAGCTGCTCAGTTGGAGAGTACCGTGACAAGAAGCTTTTCTAACTATAATAAATAACCCTTAACCCCTTTAATAAGGAATACCTCGGTAGGAGGGAAAAAATGGTCTCTTGTAGCTTTTCCCTTTTTTCTTTATGTTCATTGTTCTTATGAACAACTTTTCCCAAAGTACTCAGCCCCAAGAGCCATCTGCCCAAACCCCTTTCCGTCACGAGCCCCTTGCGGCTCGATTACCCTTCGCCCGAGATGGAGACTTGGGAAAGGAAACTTCTTTAGGGCTCGGTAGGCGGGGGGGAAGCCGTAGCCTTCAAATGGCCCTCGAGTTTGTTTATTAATTAATTTTTTGCAAAAATTTCCCGTTTATACCTAATACAAAAGCAAAAAAAATGCAAAACACAAAATTTTATCAAAAAACGATGCAGACTGTCTTTGGGCCAAGAAAACTAAAATATCATTCTTTTCCCTGTAGAAAGTAATAAAAAATAAACTAAGCAAAAAAAAGCACTCAGTAATAATCAAACAATTTCCCCGTACATATTATTGTCCCATTCATCGTGTAAAATTTTTGAATATTTTTTTTTGTGCTACCCCGTTCACCCTCCAGGTGCTACCGTTAACCCTCACAGACAAACCGGGGTGGTCAGCAGGTGTGCAACTACTACCCCCCATTCTATCCTAAGATTGGAGCATAAGCCTGGCTGGTAAATTATTCACGTTTGAGTCTTTTGGGTGAAACGAAACGGGGCATACACTTGGGCACGTCATGGATGGGTTAGGTTGTGATATAAGTTTTGGTATGTTGCAATGGCTGCCCCCTTTCCTCACATATCCCAAAATTATTTAAGGATCCTATTTTCGTCCCAAAAACTGTCTTTAATTTAACCGGAAACCAGGGTATTTGCTTGCCGCAAAGATTTTATACGAAAATGATAAGGTTGGGACCCCTGTTTAATGCATGTTTTTTTTGGATATACTTAAAAAAAATTTTATTTCAACAAAGGGGTGTTTCCCGGGGGAAAACCGGTTTTTTTACATACATGATTTATGCTAGTATTTTTGACACCAAGCAGAATTTCCCTAATTTAATATATTATTTTCTTTATTAACCACGACTCCGAGCTATACAATAATCATCACTGCTGCTTTCCCAAAAAAAATCGCTCTTAAAAAATTTTTTTACTGAGTGTTGCTTGCACAGAAAATTGAAAACCTGTTCACTACTACTTAATAACTAGCAGCTTCATGCAGTCTTAAGATATCATCCATCTTGGCAGAATCAGTGAACCATGCCTCGAGGTACAAGTACTTAGAGTTCAGTACTTAGTTCACGTTCACTCCATTACTTGTCAAACAGTGTCTATCATAGTCCTCTCCATTAATGTAAAAAAAACTTTGTCTTATTTTCATTAATGACCATACCACTCTCCCTACAAAAGTGACATATAACCTCAAGCTTCTTCACAACATCTCACGACTTGTAGCAAGTATCACAGCATCGTTCATCAATAGTAACGTGTGCAAGCTACCTAAAAATCCATCCACTACCATCGCTCTTTTTAATATCTGTACCATCTGATCAATGTATAGGACAAACAATAAGCAGCTCGAAGAAGACCCCTGACGAACTCCAATCGACGCGTCTAAGACTGCTGACTTAAGAATGAATGTTCTTGGTGCACTTGTATATTGCTTTGATCGCCTGCAGCATTACTCTACCATACCCCAACTCCCTGAGACGCTTGATCAACTTCTTCCGGGGGACTCGACATCCTCAGCGCGAGACAACTGACATACCTCTCCATGTCTCTCCCCAGGAGTGTTCTAGTCCTGCGTGACAGAGCCCTGTGCTGGTCCTGGTTCCCAGCATGCCTGGCAGTGCGACTCTACTCGTTATTCTCCAGAGTCTCTGTTGCGACAAAACCACGCCTTGATCTCAAGCGCTCCCCAATACACTCCTTTGCAGCCTGGAGACTTCCACGTTTGAAGGTTTCTCAAAGTTCTACAGAGTCTTCGAGGGCACCGAGCACATCAAACCGATTTGATACTGCAACCGCTTACTCATGGGCACATTTCAAGTCTTTAAGCTTCTCAAGACAAAACACAGTATGGTTACCTTTTGAGATTCTTCTAGACTTGACATGAAGCTTAAGTGTAGTAGCAAGAAGTTTGTGATCAGCTGTAAAGAACTCAGCACTCCGGTAAACACTGCAGCTCTGGAGGATCCTCCAACAGTTGTACTAACGAGGAGTGAGCGCTTCTAACCAAAATTTTGGCCCCATTTTTTTAAACCCTCAAGCCTTCCTTTTTTTCCAACAAAACCATCCCCCCCCACGGACTTTTTTTAAAAGCAAGTATAAAAAAAGCCACCCCCCCCCCTTTTTTTTTTTCAATTTTTCCAAAAAAGTTAAAAAGGGTTGTGAAAAAAAAAGGGGGGGGCATTTAAAAACCTCCCTAATTGGTCAATTTGGGGCTCGAAAATTTAAGGCAAACAATAACACCCCCCAAAGCCCTCCCCCAAAAGGAGGTTTTCAAAGCCTGCGCCCAAGTTGTGTTTTTGGGTCCTGGTTAGCATGCCGGGCGGCATTACTCTTAAATTCCCCAATCCTTTTGGACCCCCCTTATTCAACCCCCCCCAATCACACCCCCCAGCCGGAAAAAGACTTCCCCTTTAAGGTTTCCCCAAAGTTTCGAGTCCGGGGCCCCGACCCCTTCCCGGTTTGGGTTCCCAGCCGCCTCAGTGCAACTTTCGGTTTTTAAGTTTTTTCGACAAAAAAAACCAGGTTATTTTTGGTTCCCAAACCCCTTTGACCGAAGCTTAAGTTTGAAAGGTTTTTTCTAAAATTTAAAGATTTTCGGGGGAAACACCCTAAACCGATTTGTAGGGGGGAACCCCTCCACCAAGTTTTTAAGGGGTTCCAAAAAAAACCTACCCCCCCCTTTTTGGCTTCAAACTTTTAATGAAGTTTGTTTGTACAAAAAAATTTGGCCTTTCTAAAATTTCGCACCCCCAAAAACATCACTCAATTTCCCCCCAACATACTAACATAAGTGCCAATATCCTTGGGGCCCCCCTTTGGAACAAAAATGTAAAAAAAGGGAAAATTTGGGTCTATCCAGAAAAGTTTCAATTTTGGTTAAAATACTCCTTCTCCTCCTTTTCCCCACACCTGTAGGGGGCGTAAACGGGGGAAACAAGGGGGCCCGGGAAACCCCAGAGTGGTTTTGGTTAAAATTTTTCCCCCATTTTTCCAAAACCCGGGGGACCCGGCAAAAAACAAAAACCGATTTTGGTGGGTACCCACCCGCCATTTTATGCCCACAAGGAGTAACCCCCAAAAACCTTTATTTTAATTTATATAAATTTTATAAAAAAAAACCCCCCAAACAAATTATTATATATATTAAAATATATATTTATAATATATATTTTTTATAGATATATTTATATTTTATTATTATATATAAAATATATTATAATATATATATATATTTAAATCTTAAAAAGTGGCAATATAGTACAAAAAAAAGGGGGGAAACAAGCGAAACAATGGATATTTGGGGATACAAAAATTTTATAAAATTTATACATTTCAATAAAAATTTAAATATATTATTAAAATTCTTTAAATTCAATATACATTCTATAACCCCGGATACTAACTTTTTAAAAAAAGCGGGACCCCTGGCCCCCTTAAACGTCCCCCAAGAAACCTCTACCTTTACTACTGCGGGAAATAGGGGGCCCCCAACTTGTCCTTCCCCGGAACTTTTAAATTATCTGGGGACGCCCCTGTGTACAGTATACTGCTTTTCCTGATTTTTCCCCCAAATTATTCCCAAAATCCCTTTGGTGAGTAAAAGGAAAAACAAAAATGGGGCTGTTTTTACATTTTTTTTGTGAGTTCTTTTTAAATTGGGGGGGGGCCCTCATTAATATATATTTTTATATTTTATTATATAATAAAATTATATATTAATATATAAAAATTTTATATAATATTTTAAAATTATATAAAATTTTAAAAATATATATTTTTTAAAACTTTTTTTTTGTACATATTTTAAATTTATATTTATAATAAATATATATAAATTAATTTTATAAAATTTATATATATATATATATCTATATATATATATATATATTTTAATATTTATATATTTTTTATATTTTTATATATATAAAATATATTTTTAAAAAGATTATATATTATAAATAATATATATTTTTCTATATATAAAATTATATTTTGAAATATATATATATATTTTTATATAATATATAAATATAATTTTATAGTACATAAATATTATATTTATATTATATTATATATAAAATATATATATATATTAAAATAAAATATAAAAAATATATATTTTTATACAGAAAAACCCTCCTAATTCGAACAAATTTGGGGGGGAAACCTGGGTCAAATTAGCTGAAAGTCCGAAAAAACCAATTGTCCCTCCACATAATAAAAAACTCAAAAAAAACATGCAAAAAAAGGCACATTTGTAAAACTCTTGAAACCCCCAAAAACAGGGGTTAAATACTGAATCATGAAATGCAGTATCTGTACACTAGGGTGTTCCATATTTTACTAGGGAAAAAAAAAAAGTTCAGATTTTTCGCCATTTCGACTTTGCCATGTTTTATTTTTTAAAAGGGATGCGTTTGATACCTTTTTCAAAAAATAAAATAAAATTTAAAAGGGTTCGCCCCATGATTTGCCGTACCCAATCAGAGGGGGGAAAGGCCAAAGGCGGGGCCGGCCCTTTGGGTCCGTTTGGGAAAAACCTCGCTGCGGAAGTGCGGGTCGAGGGCCCCATAAAGTACTGGAGCGGGGCCCTAATCCTTTAAAAAGCGCCCCAGGGGGGGGAAACCCCCCTTAAAAGAGCCCTGACCCCGTTTCTTCAGTGCCCCCGCCCGTTTGGGACACACTGACGGGACCTTTTATTACCCCGGACGCCCCTTGTTTCGAAACTCAGAGGGAAAAGGGCCCGGGAGAGGGGGCCTTGGTCCGCTTGGGAACCTCGCTGCGGTGGTGCTTGACAAAACGTGCAGGAGGTACTGACGCTGCCCCTCGCCCTTTACAGCGCCGGCGAACTGCTTTGGTTTGAGGGCGTTTCGCACCCCTCACGCTGCCCTTTGGACCCCCTTTTAGAGCCCCTAAAGGCGGATCTTCAGTGTTTCGTCCGCGGGGTGGGTTTCCTGGGGGTGTTTTTTCCCGGGACCCCCGTCACAGCTCGAACCAAGCCGCTTCTGCGATGGGGTCGAGCCGCTCAGGGTCGTGGTGTTGGAAACTCTAACCCTTTTCCCCCCTGGGAAGGCCTTTTGCAATCCCTTTTTGGGCCCGCAGGCCCTTCCCCCTTTTCTCCGCTCTGTTTTTTCCCCCAAAATCCTCGACTCTGTTTCCGAAAAAAAAGCCAGCGCGATCAGGTCTTGAAAGTTTACCAGGGTGGCGAAAAAGGGACCCTGGTACCCTCTGCGCCGACCTCCCGGGGCGGGGATACTCGTTGGGGGCCTGCGGGAGCTCCAGATCTTTCTTGGGGGGCTTTATTTCCGGAATCATTTCTCGTAAAAAGGTTTTTTATGTAAAAAGAGGCTGCGAACAGCGCCACTTGACGGGGGGCCCTTTTGAATGCGGGGCTGGCACCTCCAACGGGTTCGGCGAAGACGTCATCTTGAGGCTTTATATGGCCTTGGCCACCCCAAATGACTTGGGGGTTTGGGCCCCGGGGGAGCTGGGGAATCGGACCCTGTCCCTCGTTTTTCCCTCCGAGGAACAAGAGGCACAGTCGGGGGAGTTCATCTAGTCCTCCTCGGGGGGTTTTTCCCCGTCAGGGGAAAACTGTTTGCGGGAAAACGTAACCATCTTTTAACGCGGGCAGCTCAAGGGCTTTTTCCCAGTGGCCCTCATA
>JACEEZ010020250.1:525000-545000 GCA_016584305.1 Chionoecetes opilio
ATAGGCTGCATCAGTGATACAGAATGCATTTCATAATATGATGCTATCAATATCATGTAGTTAAATGTGATTATACAGTGAAAAGTTCTATCAACCCAGGCTTTGTGTCTGCGGAGATACCCAGCTACTAAATAGGTAGATATATATATAGATAATGATTGTAAAGAAAGGATTTTATTAGTTTTTTTTATGATACAACATGTTTATTATTATTGCACCAACACCGCAAACGTACACACTGTAACATCTCTCGGTTATATACATTTGGCACCAACTTGAAATAAAAAATCGTGTAGCTAGCTTTGAAAAGAGTAAAGCTGCATAGAGCCATCTTCCCCTTAAGGCAAGGCTTCCACAGCCACTTCAGCTAAGTGACAATGAGTGTAGAATGTGTTAGGCATAAGAAGATAAATATGTAGGCAGATTATAGTTATATAGGAGTATATTGGTGATATTCAAGTAAATGTAAAATTATTAAAGCATGAAGGAAAGGTTATTAATACAAAAGGACGCTTTTATTAATATCATGTACAGTTGTACCCCTACTAATTATACCTTATAGCTATTTTCAGGACCGGATATATATTTATTACTCTTGCAACAGACGTTTTTCACGCTTCAAATGTCATAGTTGTACAAGCGTCCTACATATCACTTGATGTCCTTTTTGATATTTGCCATTTTTCAGTTAATCATTTGGTAATTTGGTACTTTTATAGTTTGGCCTATTTATATTTAAATCACTTGCTCTGAAGATGCTGCCTAAGAATGATCCTAGAGTAATTATGCTGTACGTGACGTTTCCTATGTCTCTTCTAGTATAATAATACAGACCGAATAAGGAGGAGCCTATTTACTATTAACAGCATCCATCACGGTTAGAATGATAGCCATATGTATGTAGCAATGATCGCGTCTTAGCGAGGCTCCCAGTACATGCAATGTCTGGTCAAAAGCATAAAAATTCAATGCACGTAGACAACACTATAGTTCGAGTAACATATTAATATTGGGCTTTAGCAATGCAAATGTCTAACAAATCATGTAAGAAAAATAAGACTTAGTAATCACTGCAATGGTAACCAGAAGGCATGAGGACTTTCTCAAACTATTTTGAATCATTTGCATTATTTATATTATACATTATCATTTAAAACGGGTGATGGAGGAGATACGGGCTGGGAATGCAGAACTTTATTGCTGACAAGTGTTGCCTTTACTAGGCTTCTTCAAAGGAATGAGAGTTAATTCCCCTGAAGAAGCCCAGTAAAGGCAAGGCATGTCAGGAATATAGCACTCGCTACCCAGCCAGTGTCTCCTTTATCACCCGTTTTTACATATCAGCATGTCTACACATTAGTATCATTATTATCATAATTATTATTGTTACTACCATTAGCCTCTCTGAATAATAACTAGGCAATTTCACCAAGAACATTGATACGGCCTCTCTTTGTTCGAGTATGATACGAATAAAGGTTGCAATCATGCTCATTGTTTCGAGGCTTTTAGATGCAAGAACTGTATCCGGATCGAAGATTCAGCCAATGCATTAATATCTTACAGATACAACCCAATGGGAAGGATCGGTTTCAGGGTAGCGTGCCACATGCCCATATAGCCGAAGTTGGCGCTGACGGACTATGCAGGTAATAGGCCTCGATTCAGTCTCACGGTGCAATCGCTGATTTGACACGTAATCATCCCAGCGATACCCCATGGTTGTATCTGTAAGAGACAATCCGGCGTGGAGGAGGCCAAGGGGGCGCCCACAAGGCTCGTGGCTGGGGCAAGTTGATGTTTCTTGTCGAGAGCTGCTTGGTATGGGAAAGGAGCCTGCATGGGAACTCGCGCGTGGTGACCCCCAGGAGTGGCGTCGTAGGGTGTGCGAGGCGACGCGCCCCCCGGCGTATGCCCCCAATGATTAATTGATGATTGATTAATATCGGCAAAAATATAACTTCATTAGTAAAGAATACGAATTTTATAACCATGAGACCTCGTAAGACTAAGTCTCGAATGGAAAATTAACGGTCATTTTGTCGTCACGATAGAGCCACGATAACTACGACAGTGCCATGACGGTGCCATGAACGTATTATGATAGCGTCAAAAGCTAGCAACATGCCCCACACGGGGGTGGGTGTTGATGAGAGGAAGAGGTGGTCGAGATGCAGGTGGGAGAAACAAAGGTGGGTGTTGGTGATGGAGAAGGGGAGAAACGGGGGTTGGGTTGTAATAAAGAAAGGGGTGTTGGTGTTGGTGGGGAAACAGGGAGGGGGGGATGATGGAGAAGGCGTGAAGGTGTGAAGGTGGTGGTGAAGGTGGATGTGAGAGGTTAAACGTGGGTGGGTGGTATCACCCTGTGGTGATGGAATAAGGGGTGGGGAGTCGGGGGTGGGTGGAGATTAATGAGAAAAATGCGGGGGTGAGGCGGAGGGGGGTGCAAAAAAGAATGGGGAAGGTAGGGATGAAGGAGCGCGTAACGATTTTTTTTTCGTCACGATAGACATACGACAATCACAATAGTGTCACGAAGCTGGTAAATAGATAACGATAGCGACACGATAAACTTACAATAGCGCTGCGTTGGGTATGAACATCGGGGAGCTTCCCGATTTTTTTGTGCATGCACTAAAGCCCTTTTCACACATTCTAGAGTAGCGCGCCGAATTGTGGCGACTCGTTACTCGCGAAAACACGTGGGCATCATGGTATCGTGATACGTTCATGGCACCGTCATGACACCGTCGTCCGTCGTGGTTAACGTAGCTCTATCGTGACGACAAAATGACCGTTGATTTTCCATTCGTGACGTAGTCTTACAGTTATCATGACTCCATCGTGATCATCTTACGACCGTCATGACACATACTTACAGGCAGCGTGACATTGTTGTGAGGCTATCGTGGTCTGCGTTTATTGTGGTGAAATTTCCACATAACGTCAATAATTAAATTGGTGGCGCTATCGTGGTTCGATATGGATGGAATGTGTGACGGGGGCTTTATTCGACGCAGCTGAGGATGGATCTTCACTGTAACCAGACAGCTCTCTCCCTCAGACGACCCTAGGGAGCTGTCTGCTAGGCTTATAGTGTTGGCCGAAGTCAGCACCCCGGGGAGGGGGTTACAAACCCCGCTAAAACCCATTCATGCTGGGTGGACAGGGTTCGGGACTTAAAGGAAAACAGCCCAACTGTTTCCGCTCCGCCCGGGGGATCGAACCCGGGACTTCTCGGTTGTGAAACGAGCGTGCTTCCACCTACCTATGGAGTACCTAGAATCAGTGTCAAGAATACCATACATTTCTTGTTACAGTGGTAAGGATAGAGTTATGATAGGTAATGAAGGATGCCACACGTATTGATGAGGGAACAATGATTTGAATTGAATCTTTCTTTTAATGAGAAACTAAACACGATCTCCATGGTTACGGAAAACTGAGTGGGTCTTTGCTGAAATGTCAATTAGTTTAGAGGGTTCTGTGTGAATTGACGTTCAAAGTAATCGTCCAGACCATTTCATCATTCCTGATTAATGCAATCAAATCATAGCCATTAACGAGATATCAACAATAAGTCGTTCACTTTTTTGTATCCAGTCAGCCGTTTTTAAATAATCCGCAATCAAAATCTGCAAATTCACCGAGTTTTCAAAACGATCTCAAGCGTTTGCAGAGCTCAGGCTCAGGCCCCCCCCGGTGGGACGTAGGATCAGGGAAGTAGACCTGTTCAGAAAACAATTTTCCTATCTTTATACCCTCCTGCACGGCTTCCAATGCTTTTGACCTGAAAAGTTCGAAATTACAACTATTATAAGCCAAAATGTCAGGTAACCTTTGCCTCATGACAGCATGAAGTTCTATTTCTATACAGTTTTGAAAACGACAGTTTCGGAGCAGTGTTGATGTTTTGTTTTTCGCCTATTTTCTTTCACAATAAAATGGGCATAAGCAGGTAAAGCAAGTAATTAGCTGCTGACTGAAACATCAAAAATGCAGTAGAAGAAAACATTTAGGGGAAATATTACATGTGATATTTTACAGACAAATTTTCCAAAAAAATTAAAACAGAAAATATCATTTAGTTCACTCTAGTCAGAAATTCCCAATGGTTTTAGCATGACATCTAATGGTCTGTTATGGTTTGTTGAAGATCTGTTGAAACCTGCTAACCAAATCCAGGGATACTCACAAGATAACTTCACTATGGCAGTAAGCAAGGAGCTCCGGAGGACGCAAACGTTGACATTCTTCAGAACCTCCACCTGCAGGCCAGAGACAAGCGTTCACGCCGACTGACTACTAGATCTGCTACATAAACCGTCCTGATCGGATACCCATCATCCCGCATCAGTGGCTCCCAGTTAACACCAACAGACAGGCCTTCCTAGTACTTCCTCCATCTCCAGAGTTGTCAGAAAATACAGGGAATCCTAAGCGCATCAAGCCTCGCCAATGAACAGTGGAGGCTATCATCCCATTCTGGCAGATGGCTAGGATCAAGACCATGGACCAAGTACAATGCAGCGCAGCAATTCTGGACCTTCACAAAAAAGCAACAGAGATCTAGCAAGGAAATAAAGGTTAGAACAAGGTGACCCTGGGAGGGAAAAATGAGTGCTTTGTCTGAATTAGATAGCCTGTTCGACATAGGAGCTTCAGATGCCATCCAGGAAATAGAGAGAAAACCGATGCATCAAGGGGAAGAAGGACAAGGACATCAGGTTATACAGGATCAGAAGACAGAGAGAACGGCCCACATGTCTGGTCATGGACAGATATTGAGTCACGGTCCCAGCAGCAAGCAGAGAGGGCTGCAAGACTGGCAGCAGAGAGAGGAAACAAAAATATGAATTTGTCACACATTTCTACAATTTTTCAGCCTGCCACACAGCGAAGGACTGCCTGCTGATCGTGTCCTACCTGGGCTGGCCCAACCGACAGGAAGGGAATGCAGAGGACATGGCATTACCAACAATCGTCCTGGATGTTCACATCACCAAGACAACGGACTCTCACATTTCCCAGGGAGGGTCATGGAGTATGTGTTCTCCCTGTGTTGGACATATGCCAGTACCGCTGATCGCGGGATTGTCTGACAAAAAGTGACAGCCTTAGTCTCGCTACATTGAAGGCTGGTGGAGCTGACCTGGACAAGTTTGTATCTCAACCTCAACAACGAGACGGAACAGGAATGCTGAACAAGTACCACATCAGCAGGAGTACATGGCGCATTTAGCGCAGACCCTCCCAAGTATGCTGCTCTCCACTGTGATGCAAGATGCTGAGAGATGTCCTGGGAAGTGTTCATGGGACCACGTCAGAGACTCTGCTGTGCTGTCTCGGACCACCTGCATACCTGAAGGCAAGCTACTGGGATTACCAGTGAAAGGAAAGCTCAAACAGTGAAACGGCTCAGGCAGAGGGCATCCATGATTTGCTGGAGGCATGGGTGCTTACTGGAGTGATCACTGCCCTTTTGTTTGACACCAACGGCCAGCAATAGTGGAGTTACATCGAGGGAGCTGCCAAAGCGTCTGGAGCAACAGCTTGACAGGAAGGGTGTTCTACCTGGCCTGCAAGACACCCCACATTCTAGAAGTGCTGGTTGGTGTGCTGTATGGGAGAATCTGTTTGGCAAGGTCAAGAGCCCAGAGAATCCTTGGTTTTCAAAGCACTCAAGGACGTTTGGACAGATCTTACCACAGACAACCCTACAACCCTGTCCATCAGACAAAAAAATGGTTGACTAAAAAGAGAAAGAGTGCAAGGACATACTACAGGAAATACCTGAGGTCGGAGAAGCCTCTAGAGCGGACTACCGTGAGATGGATGAGCTACACTGATCGTCCTTGGAGACACGCTCCCCGCGGGAATACACTGGAGTCGTCTGAGCATTCATCAGGCCAGGTGGACTGGCCAGAAACCTGTATTCTATGAAGATGTTCTGTTTGCTGAGAGCTGGAGTACGATGAAAGGAAACTGTTGTGAAGCTGGAACGCCTAAACCTTCTTCCTGGACTGTTCTATACACCCATGTGGATTGTATCTACACTGCCTGCAGAGCTCCTGCAAATGATCTGCAGTTCATGGTAAAGGACATGATGAATGTTCAAGAGAACAGATCCAGAGATTGCTCAGGCAGTGCTACAAAAACTTGAAAACCAACAAGTGGTACCTGACACAGGATGTTTGTGCAGTTCGCTCTCTTCGGTTAGCAGGAACAGTGACAAAGAGAACAGGACATTGATGCAAGCTGCACCGCCACCTAAGAAGCCAGAATAGCTTGCAGACGAGGGAAACCTATGTTCCCTCAGGTTACAGCAAAGACGACGTGGCTCGGTCTAGTGGTCCAGAGAGTCCTCTTCTGCTTGACACACTTGGCATGAGTATGACTGGCTTCTGCAAACCTGTGCGACATGGGCCAAGGAGTGATGACTTTACAGCAAGGCCCTGAATTATGTCAGAATGATAAAAGTAGTGAATGACATTGCTGAGCGGGGAGTCAAGATGATGACTGATTTCGCAAACATCATTACCACAGATTCTCAGCAAAAACAGTACTCCTTCAAACTGTGGAATACAACCTGTGCGGCGATTTGATAGCTTCAATTCCTCCCCCCCAAGCAAATCTGAAAAAATGACTTTGAGTGTCCTTATCTGACATAGACAATAGAGTTTGTTCTGCACTTGAAAATAGTTTGTTACAGTCTTTGTCACACTTTTTTGATGTCAAGAGTTTAATATTTATGAAATTTTTTTATATGAAATGTTCAGAAAATTTGTTTTTTTTGTGGATATGATGTGTCTTTTTTTCTGGAATGTTTACTTGGATTGTTTTTCAGAAATAATATTAAAATGCTTCAATTTGATACCCAATTTGTTGTTCTATCCCAATTCGTAACAAAAATCTCAGGTGAAAAAAACAGTCTAGCGAAGGCAAAAATTAGGCGCTTTCACTGCGCGGTTTAATATATTGAAAGGTCCAATGAGGCAACAGTCCTGACATTTTAGCTCAAAATGGTTGTGATTTTCGGCTTTTCCAGGTCAAAATGCATGGGAAACCTTGCAGGGGGGTATAAAAATAGGAAAAAATTGTTTTCTGAACAGGTCTAATCAGGGAGGCTACTCTTCCCGCGCTGATCTCTAGAGGCACGTAAACACAGAGATAAATATAGCACTTGAAGATATTTGGGTGTTTCTGATAGATTTTTTTTGCTATATGCCACATGCATGCATCCTTTATGGGTGCAGCAAGACAGCTGTGCCTTTCGAGAAAAGTTTGCACACGGAAAGGAGTGACGTGTGTAGGGTGATACACGCCTATAGTGTGTTGGGGCGGGCAGTTGTGTTAAGAAACGGTGTGTAGCGAGGGTGACTGGTGAAACACTGGGTGAGAGTGTGCAGTGCGACTAGTCGCCTACCCAGTGTGTGGGTTGGGACGACGAGTGTGAGGTGAGCCTGTGTACACGGGTGTGCTGGACAAGGGCGGCGCCCCCCCCCCCGTAAGACAGTGACTCAGTCCAACACCATACCAGACCAGGTGGCCCTGTTAGACAGGGACGCCAGGACTGGCAACAGCGGTGGACCACCACGACTGTGAGGCTTTGCCTCTTAACAAGACCAAGTAAACCAAGTAAACCAGTTGTGGAGTGGGCGTGCCCTGTGGTGAGAGACCCTGTGGTGGTGTGGCTGTCACACTTTCTGCCTTCCCGCCCGCATATTGTCCAACTCTATGCTGTAGTTAATGCTAGTATGTGCTTTCCGAGTAATGACGTTTGACTGTAGCTCCAAAACTAACCAAAGGATTTTCTCGAAAGTACCTTCATTGTGATTCCCACACACACATGGTTTAACCTTATTTACCAATCCATGTTTTGGAGAAGTGCCAGGTCCTCCTGCTGAACCTCAGGCTCTGCTAACACCTGTTCATCCACCTCGTACTCGGGCTCAAACATATAGCATCCCATGACAATCTGAGGTTCGTTTTCCTCATAGTATACGCGACCAGTGTCATTTCTTTCGGTGTCAGATTGAGCATCGTACTCTAGATCTGTCACAGCGACAGATTCATTGTTTGACACCGAAGTACAATCGCTCATCATAACATTTGCCGACAGGTGTCAGACAGAGTGTCTGCGGGCGTCCCTGTTCTGACGTCATCAATAACAGTCGTAGCCCTGTTGGAGGGAAGATTTTTTTTTTCGCGCGCTTTTTACAAAAGTCGTGTTTTTACGGAAATAAGGCCTGGAAATCAATTATTTTTGGTGGATTAGGTGTTTTGAATTCGGCAAAATTTCATTCAACATAATTCGGCAAAAAAAAATTGGGTCTGGACGATTACTTTAAGACTGGTTTTTTCCATTCAAAGATGAATAGTTGCGTCTGTTATTTTTCTTCTTAGTTTATTGACAAACGAACTCACATTTTTTTCAAGTTTATTTATATGTTTCGAGTCTTTGTTTTAGTTAAGAATCTAGGCTCGAATCCATAAATGATGAAATTAAGGTTAGGAGCCAAAGTTTCTCGTGAATATCTAGGACAAGTGTTCCATTATTATTGTATAGGTGAGAGATATGAGCACAAAGTAGTAACGTGGTGATAGTGTAATGGCGGGATATCAGTCAAGTAGCCATGATGCGTGAAATCAGATGATGCTCTAGCACATTTTCCCATTTTAGCATTAATTCAATTCAATTCCATGACATTGAACTGAACTGAATAAAAGAGAAAGAATTGAAAGATAGCAAGATGGGATAGTAGGAAGTAGTAGGGGGAGGAAGTGAAGATATTATTAGTTAGAGAGAAAGTCATGGAGGCTTTACTCTATGTGCCATGAGGTAGTTACAGTGTGTATAATGACCCGAAGGACTGGGAAGTGTGCCAGGAGAGAAGAGATGTTAGATGGCTGCTTTTGGAGATGTTAGATAGCCATGACATGAATAGAAGCTCATCGACACACATTGAGAAAGCNATGAAAAAAAACAGTGCTTATAAAAACAACAACAATAATGATGATGATGATGATAGCTTATATAAATAGACCTATATAGATAGACTAAATAAAGAGTAAATGATAATAATGATGATAATAATAGTGATGATAGTAATGTTGATAATGATGAATGTTTTTGTAATTGTAATAATGTTTGTGATTGTAATGGAAATAATGATCATAATAGTAAAGGTTGAGTATTTGTTTTTTGTTTTTGTTTTTGCATATCCTTCTCAACACAATGTCTCTCTCTCTCTCTCTCTCTCTCTCTCTCTCTCTCTCTCTCTCTCTCTCTCTCTCTCTCTCTCTCCTCTCTCTCTCACTTTTCTTTCCACCAACCTAACTTTCAGGTCAAACTTAAAGGAAACAAAACGTAAAACCAGAAAAATATGACAAAAAAAGGGGGAACACACACACACACACACACACACACACACACACACACACACACACACACACACACACACACACACTCGGGTACTCCGTAGTGTAGGGGTAGCACGCTCGGTTCACAACCGAGAAGTCCCGGGTTCGATCCCCGGGCGGAGCGGAAACATATGGGCTGTTTCCTTAAAACCCGAGCCCCTGTCCACCCAGCAGTGAATGGGTACCGGGTGTTAGCCGGGGGTTTGTGACCCCCCTCCCGGGGTGCTGGCTTCGGCCAACACTAAGCACTAAAGATGAATGATAAAATGTTGATATGGCGACGGGGCCATACGAGCGTTGCTCTGGCCCTGTAAAATACAACTAGATGAATACACGCACACGCACACACACACACACACACAATCATATAAACATACACACAAAAAGGTAGAAAATAGCATATCCCTTTATACTCCCCCTTCCCCCCTCCCCCCCTTGCCCCCCCTCTCTCTAAAAAGTAAAGGCAAGCGACAGGGTGCCAACAATATTTTTTTTTTATTTCTATCGGATCAAACTCCCCCTCCCCCCCCCCCCTCCCCCCTCCCCCTCCCCCTCCCCCTCTCCCCTCCTCCCCCCTCCCTGAACCTTTTGCAATTCCCCACACAAAGAGAGACTTCTTTTGAAGTCACACTCAGCCATTCAGCTCCTCTGTCCCCGCCCGCCGTCCACCCCTCCATTAACAAGGGATTTGGAAACTCTATATTCAAAGCCCCCCCTCCCCCCCTCCTCCCCACTCCCCCCTTTTTTATTTCAATTTTCCACGTATCCGTGAGAGAGAGAGAGAGAGAGAGAGAGAGAGGAGAGAGAGAGAGAGAGAGAGAGAGAGAGAGAGAGAGAGAGAGAGAGAGAGAGAGAGAGAGAGAGAGAGAGAGTGTGTGTGTGTGTTTTTGTTGTTAATAGTTGTTTTTGCGAAAGTGATAATGGTGGTGGTGAAGTGGTGATGATAATATTGATGGTGGTGATGATAGTATTGATAATGGTGATGGTAATGGTTATGGTGATGGTAATGGTGGTGGTGATCTTACGTAGTAGTGGTGGTGGCAGTAGTGGTGATGAATGATGGTAGTGGTGATAATGGTGGTGGTGGTGGTGGTGGCAGTAGTGGTGATGAATGATGGTAGTGGTGATAATGGTGGTGGTGGTGGTGGCAGTAGTTGTGATGAATGATGGTAGTGGTGATAATGGTGGTGGTGGTGATGGTAGTAGTAGCACTGACTGTCAACAAACTCACGTTAAACGTTAAACACCGTAAATAGACACATCAACACATAACTCAAAGAAAACAAAACATCACCTTCCTGAAAAGATGAGAAAATTATGCATAGAATAATTCACAAAAGTTCAAATTCAAAACAAACCTGACATATCACAAAACAAAAAACCTTAGTCTGAAACACCTATAAGGATAAAAAACAAAATTCCAGCACTATTTTCTCATATGCCAAACAACAGACTATATTACTCCTAGATCCTTATCTCTACTAAGCTATATTACTAGCTATATATAGCTATATAGCTATATTTTCCCGTTCCTACTTCCCTCCTACTCCTTCTTCCTCCTCATTATACTCTAGCCTTCCTTCCTTCACCTCCTGCTGGACCAGCGGCTGCGTCATGCAGAGCGAGGCCCGGCTGGTGCCCTTGACCACCAGGACTCAGCAGATTGTGGCCTGTCGGGTGGCCAAGATCCTCCACCAGGTGAGAGAGTCTGCAGCACAGACAAAGCTGAGCACAGTCTTGCCACAAGGGCATGACCTGTCAGCTGGCAACACCTGGCTACGGAGGGTGGCCGAAGCCGCCAACCACCTGCTCGACCTCGACCAGCTACTGCAGGAAGGACCCGATCGTCCTGCCGCCTTCTACGTCGCTCCTCCTCCGTGGCAAGCCCCGACAGTGGAAGTCGTCATCACCGCCCTACCGGCCAGTAAGGCGCTGTGCACCCGGGTGGAGCTGCGGCAGCACGCACTGAGGGGGATTGCAAAGGCCAACGTCCCAGGCAGCGCCGTCTACTACACGGACGGCTCAGTTGACCCTGAGAGAGGCACGACGGGCGCGGCGGTGGTCACAGGGCAGGAGGTGCTGTCCTGGAGGACGCCCGACCACTGCTCCACTCTGCAGACGGAGCTGGTGGCAATCCAGCACACCCTGGAGCACGCCCGCCACCGTCGGGAGGAGATGGTGGTCGTCCACTCCGACTCCAGGTCTGCCTTACAGGTCCTGCAGCAGCTGAGCCCACCAACGGACAACGTGCGGCTCACCACCACTATCCTGGGCCTCGCCCAAAGAATCGCCGCGCAGGGGCGTCACTTGCGGCTCAACTGGGTGCCCAGCACGTGGGGCTGCGGGGGAACGAGGCTGCTGATGAGGCGGCCCCGCGCAGTCACCAGGTGGCCTACAGTCACCGCCGTCGTTCTGCCCAGCATACAGCAGGGCAAGACGATGGCCAGACGTGCTGCCGCCAACAGCACCGAGCAGCAACACCGGGAGATGGAGGCGTCATCGCGGCAGGCGGCCTGGTATGCCAAAGCCACCGCCTACCGCCCACTGCTTCCCGCCCGCCAGCTTTCCAGGGCAGACGAGGTCAAGCTACACCGACTCCGGCTTGGCTATCGCACCCTGGAGGAGCTGAGGGACGATTTTGAGAGTCGGCAGTGTGACCACTGTGGCCACCTCGCCCGACACCCACTAAGGCACTACCTGCTGTCCTGCCCAGCCACGGCTCAGCTGAGGCAGCAGATCGGCGGCCCAGAGGACGACGAGGATAGGGCAGCCCTGGTGCTCCGGCGGGCACTAGAGGACCTGCCTCGGCTGTTGGTAGTGGTGCGCAGCGCCCCTCCCCCCCGCTGAGCGCACCACGTACTACACAGCGGAACATGGAGCGAGGTGACGAGCCTCGCTCACAGGAAGTCGCTCGTGACTCCAGAGGCGGGCTGCTGCCCGCTCATCTCTTATAAATGTATAGATGTAAGATTAGTATAAGTATGTAGTTTAACTTAAGGTATTATGTAAGGTTACAATAAGTTGTTGTTTTCTGTAAGAGATGTAAATAAACTTAACTTAACTAAAAACCTCCTGCTCTTCCTCCTACAGCCAAAGACAAGCATAAACAATCTAAACTATGACTTCAGACCCGACAAATCACCTCAACATCAGCGGTTCTCAAGAAAATATGTCACAGACGAGATAAAGAGAGCGAGGCAGAGAGGGAAGGAGCATGGCAGTACGACAGTTTGAGCCGAGATGACTTCCCCAGGCAACGTAAACAGTGTCCCCGCGTGGTACGTCTGGCAGCGTCGACCCAAGCAAAACAAGTCTTTTTCGCAAAACTGTATTCTTGTGGTTGGCGGGGGGAGGCAGAGAGAGAGAGAGAGAGAGAGAGAGAGAGAGAGAGAGAGAGAGAGAGAGAGAGGAGAGAGAGAGAGAGAGAGAGAGAGAGAGAGAGAGAGAGAGAAAGGCAGGGATGTATAACTCTCTAGGATAACGTCGCATCGATCAAAAAGGATTTAATGCCCAGTGCGTCGCGTCAGCAGCCTTTGATCCTGTGTCCTAAGGGATCCAGTCCTATATGTATGTTTCCCGCAGCCCCGTCTGTCACTTGTCTGCCTGCTGCCCCTGCCTGCCGCCGGGGGAACACACACACACACACACACACACACACACACACACACACACACACACACACACACACACACACACACACACACCACACACACCACACACACACACACACACACACACACACACACACACACACACACACACACACACACCACACACACACACACACACACACACACACACACACACACACACACACACAACACACACACACACACACACACACACACCTTCCCTCATAGCAGCTTCTCTCATAGAAATGTAGAAGCTTGGAATGGACTAAATGAGGAGATGATATCGGCAAAGAATGTCCACCAATTGAAAGAAAGTCTGGAAAAATGTAGATATGGAGACGAGACCACACGAGTCTAGCTCAGGCTCTGAAAAACACAACTAGGTAAATACAACAATGTAGGTAAATACACTCATACACTCAACATGCCCCTAACAACCCTCGAAACACAGATACAACTACCCATACATTTCTTGGATTGGTCTTTTTCCCCTTCCTCCCGTCCATTCCCTTCACGTTAGCTCCTGTTCAATGGGGAAAAGCCTTGTATATCTGTCCATTCTGTCTCACCCGTGCCCTGTCCCTTAAAAGCCCTGTCTCATTGCTTTTTGGAACAGTGGTAGTAGTAGTAGTAGTAATAGTAATAGTAATAGTAAAAGTAGTAGTAGTAGTAGTAGTAGTAGTAGTAGTAGTAGTAATAGTAGTAGTAGTAGTAGTAGTAGTAGTAGTAGTAGTAGTAGTAGTGATGGTAGGTCAAGGGTTGGGGGAGGGAGGTATTAGTGATGCGACAGTCCAGTTCTAGTATTTGTTATTATTTTTTTCTCTCAGTAAAGGCGATTGCATAATGTGAATCGCATTATAATCGACAAGGAAGTCTTTTTAATTATGTAGTGAGAGAAATGCTATGCTTTTGTGTGGTATAGTATTTATGTCTTCTCTCTCTCTCTCTCTCTCTCTCTCTCTCTCTCTCTCTCTCTCTCTCTCTCTCTCTCTCTCTCTCTCTCTCTCTCTCTCTCTCTCTCTCTCTCTCTCTCTCTCTCTAACATGTCACGAAGAGCCTCAAAATAAGATTTTTTTTCGACTAAATGAAAAACGAAAATGTAAAATGAAAATGTAAATGTAAAAATATTACTAAACGTAAAAATTGTATTCCTTTTCTTTCTCTCTTTTTTGTGTGTGTGTGTTTTTAAAGTAGTAGTAGTAGCCATGCTAGAAATAGTATAGTAGTAGTAGTAGTAGTAGTAGTAGTAGTAGTAGTAGTAGCAGTAGTAGTAGTAGTAGTAGTAGTAGTAGTAAATTAAATCAACCACGAAATGACGTGAGGGAGCTGCTTTCACTTCCACCAAGACTGGGTGGGATGGGGATCACGTCCCCTGAAAAAATGGCTGAGGAAGAAAACCGAGACTCCATCCACCTCACCAGGTCCCTCACCGAAAAAATCATAGCTCAGGACGCAAAGGGAGAAACTGACCAGAATGCGGTTTTGGAGCTAAAGAAATCCATGTCTAGAAACAGACAGAATGCACAAGGAGAAAGATTGGAACACCTAAAAGACGTCATGCCAATCGAAACCGTGAAGAAAATTCACATTGCACAGGAAACGGGAGCGTCCAACTGTCTAACATGCTTGCCTATCAGAGCTAAAGGCTTCAGCCTCAACAAACAAGAGTTCGTAGATGCCGTTGCTCTGAGATATGGCTTGCCAGTGGAGGGGCTTCCCAAAACCTGCGTATGTGGAGATCCAAACAGCGTCGACCATACAATGACATGTAAAAAGGGGGGATTCGTGTGCATCAGACACTATGAGGTGAGAGATTTGACGGCCAGCATGCTCAGGGAGGTATGCCGCGACGTCACCACCGAACCAACTCTCCTCCCCCTGAATGGCGAACACGTGCAGTACAGGACGGCCAACACCACTAACGAGGCCCGAGTGGACGTAAGTGCTCGTGGTTTCTGGACCAGAGGACAGAGAGCGTTCATGGACATCAGAATTTTCGATCCAATGGCCGCCTGCCACCAGAGGATCACACTGGAAGCTGCTCACCAAAAGAATGAACGGGAAAAAATCAGGAGTTATGGAGATAGGATCCGAAATGTCGACCACGGCAGCTTCACACACCTGGTCTTCACTACGTCAGGCGGGATGGGCCCCAAGGCCAAGTGCTTCTATTCAAGACTAGCAGATGTAATGGCAGAAAAGAAGCACCAGCCAAGGAGCCACGTTGTCGCCTGGATGAGGTGCCGTCTCTCCTTCTCCCTGCTCAGGTCTGCCCTCCTATGTCTCAGGGGTACTAGATACTCCGCCCCCACAACCATCGATTTGGATGGCCTGAACTACCAGGCCACTGTAGTGGAGAGCGACATATTAGTGTAGATGACGGAGAGAGGAGAGTAAGTAGTGGATAAGTAGTAGTAAAGTAGTAGCCTATAGTTGGATGCCACAGTCAGTAGCGATCAGAGTTGGGGCTACTGGCAACCAGTTAATGGAATCCGCAAATAAACAAGCGGTGGAGGTATCTGTAGTAGTAGTAGTAGTAGTAGTAGTAGTAGTAGTAGTAGTAGTAGTAGTAGTAGTAGTAATAGTAGTGGAAGTAGTAGTAGTAGTAATAATATTAAAAGTAATAGTAGTAGTAGTAGTAGTAGTAGTAGTAGTAGTGGTAGAAATATTAGCAGTATTAACAAGAATGGTAATTGAAAAACTATACATGCCTATTACAAAAACAACCATTCAATCATCACAGTTCTCCAATATATAGTAAATAAAAACACACAAACTAAGACGCAACATGAAAAAAATATTCTTGAAGCATAACGTGGACATAGAAAAAAAAATCATAAAAAAAAAACTTGAGAAGAGAAAGTTGACATGGGAGGAAGGGGAAGGGAAGGGACGGGAAGGGAAGGGAAGGGAAGGGAAGGGGAGGGAAGGGAAGGAGAGGGTGTTAAGAGGACTCACCTTCCTTCCTTTGCCTACCTGGCGGAGGTGTCGTCAGGTGTCAACTGGAGGAGAGGGAAGGAGCCAATAAAGGAGGGAATTAGCCATAGCAGGTGAGAGAGGCTTAGAGTGCCAGCCAGGTGACAGCCCGAGGAGGAGGAGGAGGAGGGAGGAGGAGGAGGAGGAGGAGGAGAGAGGAGGAGGAGGAGGAGGAGGAGGAGGAGGAGGAGAGGAGGAGGAGGGAGGAGGAGGAAGAGAGGAGAGGAAAAAAAGGTGCAAGGTTAAAACTATATACTGAAGGAAAACTGTTTCTTTTGGGAAGTTATGGAGCGAATGATTTTGAGGAATACATATATATCAGAGAGAGAGAGAGAGAGAGAGAGAGAGAGAGAGAGAGAGAGAGAGAGAGAGAGAGAGAGAGAGAGAGAGAGAGAGAGAGAGAGAGAGAGAGAGAGAGAGAGAGAGAGAGAGAGAGAGAGAGAGAGAGAGAGCACCCACTCGCCATCACTGCACTCCCACCCGTTGACGACGATCCTGGGTGTCACTGAGGGCGGGAGGGCGGGTGGACAGGCGTGAAGTGGGCGTGAAGTGGGCGTGAAGTGGGCGTGAGGGCTCGTGGGCTAATTAGAAGGCGGCCATAGACACACCTGAGCAGCGTTAGTCCCTTTGAGGCGCCGCGTTACCTCTGACACCTGACAATATGGATGCCTCTCATCTCGCGCCTCTCACAGCTATTTTTTCTATCCTCCCAAGTCACTCTAAACATATTTATTGAACTTCCAAGATTTTCATACGAGAGGACATTATTTTTTACATGTATTTAATATTTTTTCCATTTTAGCTGGTGTGTGTGTGTGTGTGTGTGTGTGTGTGTGTGTGTGTGTGTGTGTGTGTGTGTGTGTGTGTGTGTGTGTGTGTGTGTGTGTGTGTTCGAGGAATATAGACAGAATTGATTTTAAAAAAAATATATATATATATATAAGAAATAATATAAACTACCATCTCATATTTTTTCTTAGTAGCAGTGTGCGTGCGTGCGTGCGTGTGTGCGTGCGTGCGTGCGTGCGTGCGTGCGTGCGTGCGTGCGTGCGTGCGTGCGTGCGTGCGTGCGTGCGTGCGTGCGTGCGTGCGTGCGTGCGTGCGTGCGTGCGTGTGTGTGTGTGTGTGTGTGTGTGTGTGTGTGTGTGTGTATTCATCTAGTATTTTACAGGGCCAGAGCAATGCTCGTGTGGCCCCGTCTCCATATCAACATTTTTTTATATCATTCATCCTTAGTGCTTTGTGTTGGCCGAAGCCACCACCCCGGAGAGCAGGTCACAAACCCCGGCTAACACCCGGTACCCATTCACTGCTGGGTGGACAGGGGCTCAGGTTTTAAGGAAACAACCCATTTGTTTCCGCTCCGCCCGGGGATCGAACCCGGGACTTCTCGGTTGTGAACCGAGCGTGCTATCCCTTACACCACGGAGTACCTATGTGTGTGTGTGTGTGTGTGTGTGTGTGTGTGTGTGTGTGTGTGTGTGTGTGTGTGTGTGTGTGTGTGTGTGTGTGTGTGTGTGTGTGTGTGTGTGTGTGTGTGTGTGTGTGTGTGTGCATGTTTTTTTGGGGAGATGGAGTTTTAATTAATAGACGCCTAAGGTTGATTTTGAACGACGTGTAGCAATGATTTCCTGTTTGTATTTCTTGTGAGATTTATAAAACAAAATTCTCTGCCGTTTTCTTTTTCGCTTGTGGTCAAATTTGAAGTTTTTTTAGTATACACTTTTGGCGCAGAAAATATCGTTCATGTTTTTGTTTTGTTAATGAAGTCAAAATACGCTTCCTTGCTTATTTTTTGTGTGATTTTTGTTAACCCCTTGAAGCCCAGAACGTAATTTTCATTGTAATTTGGGTTCCATTAGAGGATTTTTAGTGACTATAAGCAATGTTTTATAGATATGACCTGTTTAGTATCCGTGTCCATTAGCTAATTTGGTTTATTTAGTTACTTTTTCGTAGTTTTATGGCTAACAACAGACGATTTCATATAGCCAAGGAAAGATCTGGGCGTGAAGGGGTTAATTAAGGAAGTCAAAATACGTTTCCCTGTTTGTTTTTTGTATGTGATTTTTGTTAACCCCTTCACGCCCAGATCTTTCCTTTGTTACATATCATCGTCTGTTAGCCATTACGAAAAGTAGCTTAATATACCAAATTAGATAATGGACTAGGGTATTAAACAGGTCACATCTAAAGAATATTACTTACATTCATTGAAATAGTCTAATGGCAGCCAAATTACAATGGAAAGGACGTTCTGGGCCTTAAGGGGTTAATATGCCCGTTATTACCCGCGTCTCCTATATTTCTAATCTCACTGCTCGTTGTTACTCTTTATATCAATGCTTTATTTCATCATTTCAAACTTGCAGTATTTCTTGTGTAGTGTTGTGCTTCTGTTTCTTCACCTTTCATGATACTAATGATACAAGCTCTGTAGTGGTCCTGTTCCTATAATTATAACTACTATATACCTACTTCCCTATATTATTCCTACTCTATAGTATTTATAGCACTTATATTCTTTAACACAACTTCCTTCTTCCCTAAACACGCGGGAGAAGTTACATTTTAAAATAAAGGAAGTCAGAAAGTAGGTTAGGCAGGTTAGGTTAGAGTAGTAGAGTAGTAAAAGTAGCTTAAAGTTAGTAAAGTATAGAAGTTAAATACAGTTAGGTAGGTTAGGTTAGAGTAGTAAAAGTAGGTTAAAAGTAAGTTAAAGTTAGTAAAGTATAGAAGTTAAATACAGTCATCAGATAAAAACAATAGATAAATATATGATTTTTTCTTGTTTAACGGAGAAGTAAGAGGTTCCCAAGGGTGTGTTAATAATAATAATAATAATAATAATAATAATAATAATAATAATAATAATAACAATAATAATAATAATAATAATAATAACAATATAATAAATAATAATAATAATAATAATAATAATAATAATAATAATAATAATAATAATGATAATAATAAATATAATAACAATACAATAATAATAATAATAATAATAACAATATAATAATAATAATAATAATAATAATAGGTTCCCAAGAGTGTGTTTATGGTTCCTCTATTCATTGTCTTTCCACAGTAACCATTGAATACGATTGATTGATTTAATGCCAAAAAGGAGAAAATGTGCCAGACATCAGAGGGCATATGGCACTATGGCAAAGCATAAAAAGGGTCAGGGTTATAGAAAAATGGTGAAACGGTGAGGGAAGGGGAAAGAACGAAATGTTACAGCAGGATGGTTATATCAGATGCAGGATGTGGATTTGTTGGAGGAAGGAGGTTAAAGTATTCAGGGAGAAGGAGGGGAATTGAATACGAGGAAGTGTATCCTAAATCATGGTTGTGTTAAGAAGCTACAGTGCTAAAGATGATAATGGTAAAACTATAGTAACCACTAACCAGGGTAATATAATAGTAATAATGATAGTAATAATGATAATGTTAAAATAATCACATTCATCACCACAAAATTCCCTCATCACTCACACGAACAGTCAGCCTCATCACCACTCATCATCACCATTCATCATCACCACCACTCATCATCATCACTAATCATTACCACTCATCACCACTACTTATCATCACCAATCATCATTCATCATCATCACTAATCATCACTACTCATCATCACCACTACTTATCATCAACATTATTCATCCTCACCAATCATCACCACCATTCATTAACATCAATCATCATCACCACTCATCATCATCATTCATCATCACCAATCATCACCAATCATCATCACCATTCATCACCACCAATAAATCATCACCAAAATCCATACTACCCTTCATCATACCCCACAAACAATCTCCCCCCAAAATATCATCACCATCACCACCACAAACATCACCACCACAAACATCACCACCACAAACATCACCACCACAAACATCACCACTACATCGAAAATCCGAACTCCGATGGAATCACAGAAAACAA
>JACEEZ010020251.1:0-25180 GCA_016584305.1 Chionoecetes opilio
CCCCCCTTTCCAAAAAAAAATTTTTAAAAAAAAACTAAAAAACCTTTTTAAAGAAAAAGTGATGTATGCGTTTATGTTATATCTTTTTTTGAACGTGGCGGTTTCTCCCCTTCTCTCTTCTCCTCTCTTCTCTCCCCCTCTCTCTCTCTCTCCTTCCTCTCTCTTTCCTTCCCTTCTCTCTCTTTTCCCTCTCTCTCCTCTCTTTCTCTCTCTCTTCCTTCTCCCTTCCCTTCTTCCCCCCTTCTCTCCCTTCTTCCCCCTACTCTCTCCCCCCCCCCCTCCTCTCTCTCTCTTTCTCTCTCTCTCTTCTCTCTCTCTCCTCTCTCTCTCTCTCTCCTCCTCTTCTCTCTCTCTCTCTCTCTCTCTCCTCTCTCCTCTCTCTCTCTTCTCTTCCCCTCTCCCTCTCTCCCCTCAGATGGGAAGAGGCAGGGTTGAGTACAATCAAAGGTGGTCCCCCCCCTAGGGAAATTTTCCAAAAAACTGGTGGAAATCCCACCCCTTGAAACCATTTTTAAAAATCCCCACAAAATGCTGATAGAACTACAAAAACAACTTTTTAGTTTTTAAAAAAAAACCAATAAATTACAAAATTAGACTAGCCCGTGCTTTTATAAAAATTGTTTTTACTCATATCAATGCTTTTTCCATGGTTTTCCTGTGGGGGAAAGGATGATTTACGAGGACTCTTCTATTACATTTCCCTAATTACTCATGCCAGGGTGCCTTTATATGTATATTTTGTTCTGTCTGAAGTTAACTATTTTTTTTGTTTCTTTTTTTTTCTTTTATTTGCCGTATCCTCCGGGTGATTTTAAAAAATAAATTATTATTTTTATTATATAGAGGATAAACATTATAAATTTATTTTGCTTTAGTATTCAGTTCATTCCCTGTCTTATTTTATGCTGTTTTTTTTTGCTTTATCCCTTTGGGTGAAAATAAAGTTTTATTATTTTTTATTATTATTATAGGTCTGGGGAGGGGGGAGGAGCGGTTTGCTAAAAGGGAGGAGTTTCTAAGAGCCAGGGTCAGAGGGGGGCAGACCCTCTTTGTGCATAGGCAGCCTGCTTTCACCTACCTACACTCCCCTGCCTCCCCCCTCCACAAGACACCGTAAAAAAAAATGGTTCTCCTTCTCCCCTCAAAATTCTGTCTTTTGTTGTCTTTGTCTGTTTGGGTCTACCTGCCTATCCTTTCCCCGCTGGTTTTTGCTCCTCTTCTTCCCCTGCGCGTATTTGTATTTTTTCCTTCTGTTATAATTTAAGCAATATAAAGAAGGGCCCCCAAACTTCTCCCCAAACCCCCTTGGGCCCCAAACGTATTTCTTAATTTTTTTTGGTTTTTTGAAAAAAAAAAAAAATTTTTGTTTTTTAAAATAAATTTTTTTTTAATTTATAGCAAACACAACGATTTTCATAAACAAAGGAAAATCTTAGCGTGGGGGGTTTTTAAAATAAGATGGAACCTTTTCTTCCCCATACACCCAGGTAAAGGAATGGACACTCTAAATTACTCTTAAGAAAGCAAAAAAATGACATTCATAATCCATTATCATCGCCGCAAATTTTTTTCACCTTAGTTTTAATTCGGAAAAGTTTTTTGTTGTGTTGTCTGTACTTCCTCTAACAGCAGCCCTTTCCCTGACCCTGCCTCCACCTACCTCCTTCGCCCCCCTTCTAATAGCGCCACAACAACGGATTTTTTTTTTTTTGTAAGACGACGACAGCCCCCTAAAAAATAGTATGGGTTCTGCCCTGCTTTCTCTCATTTTTTTACTCATCGATTCATGCTCGCATTAAACGTAAAAAAACTTTTTTAAATCTCAAAAAAAACTCTTTACAGGGCAGAACTTGAGCTATTGAAAACAACAAAAAGCCTTTCAAAACATGTTATAACGTCAGACAGAAACTTTTTAAATTAAATCTGATTAAACAAGATTTGCTTATAAAACATTCAACTCATCAACATTCTTCAATTTGAAACATTGTATCAGAGTCTTTCGATTACACCCAAAATGACACTTTTTTATGGAATCTCTATGGAATCTCAAAATTTGGCTGAACACTTTTTACATTTCTAAAACTGTGAAGAAGATTTCCCAAAAATTTCGATGAAATCCTCGACAAATAAGGGACCCCCCGGAGTTCCCTGCATATACATTGTGACTATATTTTAACGTTATGCATTATTGACGCCAAAACCCCGAGCATCAAGCAAAAGAATATTCCGGGGCCCGGGGGAAAGGATAAATAGGAAAAGAGGGAAAAACAGACACCCGCAGACCTATTGGTCTAATATTGAGGGTATCTGCTGAACTACTACTACTATCAAACTACATGTAAGATCTTGGAAAAGTAACCTTTTCCCCAAAGAGGATAGAAAAAAAGGAAGTTTTCCTTTTTGAAGAATAAGAGGAATGAGTATGCTAAATGAAATACCACATCCTAATAACCCGGGGTTTAATAATATAATTCACGGGGCAATATCAAAACATACTGTATATTTAGGAAAAAAAAAATTACGTAGAGCCGAATAATCCAGTTGGGCGCGATGAAGTTTTATCTAGTTTTCTAGTCTAGTATTTTTAAGAGGGGGGAAAAAGACGATAAAAATTACACGTCCTGACTGCCAAAGGGTGGAAGGATTATGGGGTGACTGGTGGTGACTTGTAATATTTTCTGAGCTGTCTTTTTACACTGTTTCCATTTCTTAAATTTTGGGTCTTCTGGAATGGCCATTTAACATGAATGTAGGAAATATTTAGAAGATTGATTTTCTGTATATATATATAATATAAGTTATAGTATATATATATATATTATATATATATATATATATATTATATATATAATATATATATATATATATATATATATATTATCATATATATATATATATATATATATATATATATATATACAGTATGTATATTATATATATATATATATATATATATATATATATATATAAATATATATATATATATATATATACATATATATATATATATATATTTATATATACTATATATATATATATAATATATATATATATATATATGTATATATATATATATAATATATATATATATATATATATATATATATATATATATCTATATATATATATATTATATATATATATTATATATATATATATATATATATTATATATATATATATATATATATAATGATATAAATATTATATTATATATATATGTATATATATATATATATATATATATATATATATAGATATAGATATATTTATTTATAAACAAATGTATATATATATATATATATAAATTATATATATATTGCCACCCCCCCGCTTTTCTGGATACGTCTGGGTACGCCACTGCTCCTCTTCGTCATCCAGGTAATGAATGGAATGCAATGAAAGTACTTGGAAGGCAATTGAAGTACTTGGAATGCAATGGAAGTACTTGGAATGTAATGGAAGTACTTAGAATGCAATGGAAGTACTTGGAACGTTATGGAATGGAAAACTTTGGAAGAGCGTAATTCCGTAGTAGCAGCAGCAGTAGTAAAGTAGCAGCAGTAGTTAGCGTGCACGGGGTGAGGTGAAGCGGTTTATATTTACCAACATTTACGCTGTATTCGCCCTTATTATTATTTTTTTTTTCGGTACTAATGATCACTGCACCTTTATTTACCTTGACAAATAATAAAAAATAAGTCCAGCCCTCCATTGCGTAGTAATATTAGTAGCAGTAGTTAGCGTGCAGTGTTAAGTGATGCGGTTTATATCTATCAACATTTGCGCTGTATTCGATCTTATTATTACTATTTTCTTCTGTACTAATGATCACTGCACTCTTATTTACCTTATCAGTTAATCAAAGATCAGTCCAGCCGTCCATTGTGTGCAGTAGTAGTCAAGTAGCAGCAGTAGTTAGCGTGGGTGCGTCACTCCTCTATCTTGACTCGGTTTCGGAACTTTCTACAATTTTTTTATTTTCCCGAAATGAGGACTTTTAACCTCTTCACGCCCAGATGTTTCCATTAATATATAAAAAAACATCTGTTGTTAGCCATAAAATTACGAAAAGTAGCTTAATATACCAAATTAGTTAGTGGACAAGGATACTAAACAGGTCATATATATAAAATATTGCTTATAGTCACTCAAAATCGTCTAATGGTACCCAAATTACAATGGAAATTACGTTTTGGGTCTCAAAGCATTAGAAAGAGACCCATAACGTAATTTATATTGTAATTTGGGTACCAAATGACGGTTTTTAGTGAATATAAGCAATGCTTTATAGATATGACCTGTTTAGTTTTCTTGTCGACTAAGTAATTATGTGTATTCTGCCACTTTTTGTAATTTTATGGCTCGACAACATAAAAAAATTTATAGCAAAGGAAAGATCAGAAATTTGAACATACTCCGTCCTATTTATTATGGTAATTTTTATATTTTTACTATTGCGAAGTATGAAAACATAAGAATTGGCACTTCTAGACTATTTTTGCAATGATAGGATACTGTCTAAAATTTTGAACCTAACAAGGGTCAAAATATACACCCTTTTGATGTATATATATTCCATTAAAATTCCACTATTCTTCTTATTTATCCATTATTTCACCCATTTTTACCTTAGTTTCCCTATTTTCACCCATTTTTACGAGTTTTCCTATTTCCACCATTTTACCGTAGCTTCTCCATTTTTTTAACCCATTTTTACAATATTTTCCCTATTTTTCACCCAGTTTAATGAATATGATGAATAAATTGGATGTAGATTATGATTTTTTTCTTCATATTTCGCTAAACTAAGAATTTGAATTACAATAGCTGCGGTAGACAACTAATAAATAAATATAAATCACGCGCTATAGAAAGATTATGCATACAATTTTCATAACATTTTGAATAACAAAATATATAAAATTTAATTAATACATTGTCAATCACGTTTCACTTACCAATCACGTCTCAAATTTTGCTTCATGTCTCCTCGAAAAACTTATTCTATTGTGTTATTTTGCCTGCTATACAATTCCGTAGGCTTGTGTATTATAGCATGTGTGTAGATGTGGTATTCATGGATGTGTTATGATGCTCACCAAGATATTACAGCACGGGATACAGCGGAAATCATCGGTGAAGTGTGGAGTACAGCGTTCAGTCGGTCTGCAATCAGCTGTTGAGCGATATTTGTGCCTCACGCCTCGAAGTGTAAACAAACCCTGGCGCCGCGTGACCCTTGTTACAGTAGCTGGCAGTGTTACCCCGTACATAAGAACATAAGAAAATAAGGAATCTACAAGAGGCCGCGAGGCCTACACGTGGTAGTTCCTGTCACCTAACACTACCTACATCCACCTCTCATCCCCATCCATGAACCTATCCAGCTCCCCTTTAAAGCTCCCCAATGACTCAGCACTAACTACCTGTCTACTGAGACCATTCCATTCATTCACCACCCTATTTGTGCACCAGTTTTTCCCTATTTCCTTTCTAAATCTACGCTTTTCCAGCTTGAATCCGTTACTTCTTGTTCTACCCTGATTAAAAGCCATAAGAACTTTTTCTACCTCTCCTTTATTAAATCCCTTTATCCACTTAAAAACTTCTATCAGATCGCCCCTTACTCTGCGTCTCTCGAGTGAGTGAAATTTTAATAACTTCAATCTCCCCTCATAACTAAAGTTACGCATCCTTTGTATCATTTTGGTCTTCCTTCTCTGCACTTTTTCTAACAACACTATATCCATCCTGTAATATGGAGACCAAAACTGAACTACATAGTCTAGGTGAGGCCTGACTAGAGGCAGATAAAGCTTTAGAATAACTTCCGCACTTCTACTTTTAACACTTCTGGTAATGAATCCTAATACTCTATTAGCTCTATTTCTGGCCTCAATACATTGTTTCCTAGGTCGGTGGTCTGGGCTCACCCTCACTCCAAGATCTTTTTCACCTTCTGATCTTTTCAGCGATACATTGCTTATGGTGTATCTATTACCATGGTTTTTTCTACCAACATTCATAACGCTACATTTATCAATATTAAATTCCATCTGCCATCTGACTGCCCACTCGTTAAGTTTATCTAAGTCTCCCTGCAATATGTTTACGTCAGACTGTGATCCAATAATCTAACCTAACTTAGTATCATCAGCAAACTTGCTGATATCACTGCTAATCCCACTATCCAAGTCGTTGATGTTAATCAAAAATAGTAATGGGCCCAAAACAGACCCTTGTGGAACTCCACTTGTCACCAGTCCCCATTCAGATTTGGAACCATTAATTGTAACCCTTTGTTGCCTATTACTTAGCCAAGCTCTGATACAATGAAGAACCTTCCCATCTATACCATGAGCCCTAACCTTATTTAAGAGTCGCTCGTGTGGTACTTTGTCAAATGCCTTGTGTCTCGTGTTTCCTGGCAGTGTTACCTCATAGTGTCTACCCGTGTTACAGTAGCTAACAGTGTTACCCCGTGTTGCCCTGGCGACTCGTGTGACAGTGGCTGGTAGTGTTACCCCGTGTTACCCATTGGGACGTGTTACCTCATAGTGTCCACCCGTGTTACCTGTGACCAGTGTTACCGTGGCAACTTGTGTTACTTGGCAGTGTCCACCCGTGTTACCTGGCAAAGGTGACCCAAGGACGAGTATAGTATCCTTGTGGTGATCCGTGTTACCTGTGCCCCGTGTTACCTGGCAGTGGTGATCCGTGTCACTACAGTACCTGGCAGTGTCAACCTGTGTCACCCATGTAAGGCTGTGGAGGCACCTCTGTTCTTTACGTTGACAACACGTATGCTGTATGGTAGACTTGCCTCTAATCTAAGCACTGTAGACTACAGATCACACAGCATGCCAGCTATGATATGTGCTACCCTAAACACTAATAGAGTCATGTTTTTCTTTGCAGATAGCAGGGTTGCCTTAGTTAAACTTATGTAGCATGGATGTAAGTCAAACCTGAGGAAAGAATGTCCAGCAACTAATGAAAGTCTGCAGTAACAAAAAGCCCAAAAAAGACCCCTAATCAATATTTTTTCTTGGTAATTTCCTGGATCTAAATGGAAGGCCAAGAAATGTCTAGCAAAAAAAAAAAAAAAAAACTATGAAAATGGCCTTTTTTTATTTTTCTTGGTGTTTCCAGAGTCTAAATGAAAAGGCAAGCAATGACCACCAGCTAATGAAAGTCTGCAGTAAGAAATTATTACAGGCAGTTTCGTACACAAGTTGTTTCGTACACTAGTTACTAGTAGATTGGTACACCAAAAAATTCGTTCGTAGTCTCTATGAAACCATAGTCGTTTCGTACACTCAGAGAAGCTCAGAGTTGAACTTGATTACTAGAGTTACGAAACGACACCAGGTATGTACGAAAAAATTTAAAATTAGTGTAAACAACTTGCGTACGAAACTCCCTGTAACCGTAAGAAATAGCCTCAAACGTCCCCTAATTAATATTTTTTCTTTGTCTTTCCAGAGTATAAATGGAAAGGAAAAGAATGACCACCAACTAATGAAATTCCACAGCAAGAAATATACCCCAATGTACCCTAAGAGTGAGTTACCGAGGGAGGGAGACATGGACAGAAGCTCCCCTATACTGGATGACTTTGACGAGGAGCTCTTCATATGTACTATGTGCCCTAATGTACTCATGCCATGTGCCTTTATTATGTATATTTTTCTAACTAAGTTAACTATTTGACCTTGTGTCAATTAAAATTAATANTTAGTTTCCAAAAAAATTCCATAAGTATAACGGAATGGCGAGAGATAAACGATCTTACCTTACACACTCAGATCTTTCCTTTGCTATATAAAATATTTGTTGTTAGCCATAAAACTACGAATGAAAAAGTCACTAAATATGCAAATTAGTTAGTGGACAAGGATGCTAAACAGGTCATAGCTATAAAATATTGCTTATATTCACTAAAAATCGTCTAATGGTACCCAAATTACAAGGGAAAAATTACGTTCTAGGCCTAAAGGGTTTAAGCTTCTTACCTACAGCATCGGGTAGATTTCTGCTTTCTGAGAAAGTTTAACCCCATTTCAAAATTTGAACCCAACATAACGAGATAAAACAGGATAAAACACGGGTCTTTCTTGGTCAAATAAACGGGTACATTTCCAGATGAACACCGAACTTTTCTTGGTGAACGAAACTATTTTTGTATGGTGAGTGTTTATGTGTTTTGAATTAATCTGCTGACCGTTTCTGTCGCAAATCTCTTTTTTTTTTCTTTTTTGTGTGATTTGCAACAAAATTGACAAAACAAAAATAAATTGAACCTATACAAACCTAACCTTTACCTAACATAACCTATACGTAACCTACTAACATAACCTAACCTTTACCTATGAAAATTAAAAATAATATTTGCGACAGAAATGGTTAGCAGATTCATTCAAAACACATCAAAACTCACCAGAAAAATATAGTTTCGTCCACCAAAGGAAGTTCGGTGTTCATATGGAAATTTTACAATAAACTTCATAAAAAATTCATCATCATAAAAAGTTGACTCACAAAGTTTTAAATTGCGAAGAGTTGAAGTAAATATTAAGTGCATGCATATTTCTTCAGAGTCTCGTAATGGCCTTTCTTTAGTGTGTTTTACTGTTTTTTATTTGATAATATTATAGAACAAACATTTACGAAGATAACAGTGTATCATATATACTGATAAACCATCTATATGTAGTCATATGCACAAGTGAATGGGCCAGCCAGACGGGCCATGGGGCCAGTACTGCAGCGTCCAGCGCGCGTATTGGGAGATCACATCCAGTCCTACTGTTATCTATGGTTAGTTTAATTTCATTCTCATATACACATAACCTCTCGGCAAAGCCGGAAGGTTGGTGACAGTGGAAAGGGGCCGATGGAGGGCGCGTACAGGACCATGCCCATAGTAAAAAAGTGGAAACAGCATCACCAAGTAATCAGCTTCCGCAAGGCGACGCTCTTGTACCGCCGTCCAGGGTACTGAGGGGCATGAAGGCAACATTAGTGTGTCTGTAACGCATCGTGAAATACTGATCTGATATTGGACTGTACGTCATACTTTACTGTAGGTCATATTGGACTGTAGGTTTATACTGTAGATACACCGACTTTTATCAGTTTGTATATACGTATCATAACTGCTCAATTTAAGTATATAAACAAAATCATATTTATTTAGAAGGTTTCCCTTTTATTAATAATTATATCTAAGTAAAGGGTTTAGATTCCTAAGATTAGTATACTGCTTAATGTCATGAACCTTTGAAATGTAGTATAACCGGAAAGTATGATCCTCTATTGCTGTTTCCAAATTTTAAACTGAGATTCTCTGGACAAAATGATGAAATTCATGCAAATTAACTCAAATAACTCATGTATTTTAGTGATGGAAAATGTTGTGTGTACGTTTGCAACTTAACTATACAACTATATTTTTTACCTCATTAAAGACACTAGCTTGAGGTTGTAGCAGATGGGGAAAGGGTGATTGGTTAATGAAAATTGTAGCAAGCACGGAACCGAGAAGGGTGATGGTTATCTGCGTGCCGTAGAAATAAATCTCGGTGGGATTACCTATAGGGATAAATAGGGAAAGGCGTAAGGTACGTCGGGCACAATTTTATTTATATTATATAATATTTTATAATATTATATATATATATATATATATTATAATATTGTTACGAGCGAGACAGTGAGTGGGCTAGAGGAATGAGTAGCGAGACTGAAACGCCCAAACCATAACAAAAAGGTGATGGAAAGGAAGTAGATAACAATAACAATTTAATAATATCAAATAAATCACCTTTAGCAAGGAATTAAGATGATCTGGTTTTGAAGCACAAACAGGATGACTAAAAAAAATGCTTTTATAACTAAAGCCAATATGTATATACAAGATAATTAACCCTAAGAAAAACAAAAAAAAAATACTAAGATGAATTCACCACCCGGTAGTAAAGCTAATAATAATAAAGTGAGTTGACTTGATAGAGTCCCGGTGCTAATGTTTTGTGGTACTTTCTTAAAGCAAAGAATGGTTGTACTCTTATGTTCCTCGAGGAGTAGTAAGTTCAGCCCATATACAGTGATGACAAAAAAAGAAAACGAGGTTTTAAATGACTGCATAGACAAAAGATTAGTCCTCCTAAGTAGCTAAGCAGGATTTATGGCAGAGTCGATAGGAAACGATGCTAAGATAACCCTTTGCACGACTCAGATATTTCCTTTGCTATATAAAATCTGTGTGTTGTTAGCCATAAAATTTACATCGGGGGATGAGGAGTTGTTGGAAAGTCCACTGTAAATCTGCGAAAGTAGTTAGTGGATCACTAGGAGCTAGGAGCAGAGGCGTGTTTCAGGACGAGCTCGTGTACGAGAGTTTGTGCGTAGCACTAAAATCGCTAATTCGGTAACCCAATTACAATGGAATTTTTACGTTCGATGTGGTTCGGTCTCCGGACAGGGGGGGTTGTAAGCTTGCGTTACCCTACAGCATCCGTGCTCGTAGTCTCGCAGGAGTGGGGAGGGTTGCTCATTCTGGAGTGTTTTCAACGGCGGTGGGGTGTGTCCAAAGTATTGAACCCAACATAACGAGATAAAACAGATAAAACACGGGGTCTGTCTTGGGTCAAATAAACGGTACATTTCCATGACACCGAACTTTTCTTGGGAACGAAACAGTTTGTATGTGAGTGTTTATGTTTTTGAATTAATTGCTGACCGTTCTGTCGCCAATCTCTTTTTTTTTTCTCTTGTTTTGGTGATTTGGCAACAAATTGGACAAAACAAAAATAATTGAACCTATACAAACCAACTTTTACCTAACATAATCATACGTAACTACTAACATAACCTAAACCCTTGTACCTATGAAAATTAAAAGCATTTTTGCTACAGAAAATGGTTAGCAGATTCATTCAAAACACTCAACTCACCAGAAAATATGTTTTCGTCCACCAAAGAAAGTTTCGGTGCTCATATGAAATTTTCCCATAAACTTCATAAAAAAAGTTCATCATCATAAAAAGCTGACTCACAAAGTTTTAAATTGCGAAGAGTTAAGTAATATTAATTCATGCATATTCTTCAGAGTCTCGTAATGGCCTTTCTTTAGTTGTTTTACTGTTTTTTATTTGATAATATTTATAGAACAAACATTTACAAAGATAACAGTATATCATATATACTGATTAAACCAGTCGATATGATAGTCATATGCAGCAAGTGAATGGGCCAGCAGACTGGCTAGTGGGGCCAGACTGCAGCGTCCACCGCGCGTGGCGGCGAAGTGTCACATCCAGTTCTACTGTTATCTATGAACTAATCTAACCCCACCTTTATACTACTAATCTAGACCTATCCTAACCTATTTCCACTCTTTAACCTCCTACTAAATCCAATCGGCATTAAAAAGTGTCCGCGGCAAGGAAGAGAACAGAGGCTCATGGCGGGCACATGGAGGAAGAAGATTGTGGCGAACGTATATACTTTGTCTCTCCCTCCCTATTGAACAAACATGTCTTATCGTCAAAGTAATGATTTGGCACGAAAGCTCATAGAGAATGCTTTCCTAGAATCCAATAAGGGTAAAACAGAAGCCACATTCCCAATTGGTGTAGGGAATTTCGGTCCTAGTGTAAAATAATTACCATAATATTCTATATATACCACATAGATATATATATATATTATATATATTATATATATATATATATATATATATATACCGTATATAAATATATATATATATATATTAATATAATTATATATATATATATATAGATATATATATCTATTAATATATCTATATATATATATATATATAATATAAATATATATATATATATATAATATATATATATATATATATATATATATATATATATAATATATATATATATATATATATATATATTATAAGATATATATATATATATATATATATATATATATATATATATCTATTCTATACATATATAGTAGATATATATATATATATATATATATTATATATATATATATATATATAGTATATATATATATATTATAATATATATATATATATATAATATAGAATTATAAATGTAACAAATTATATATATTGCCACCACCCCTCCGCTTTTCGGGATACGTTCCTGGGTAGGGCGGCCACTGCTCCTCTTCGTTATCCAGGTAATGAATGAGAATGCAATGGAAGTACTTTGGCACTGCAATGGAAGTACTTTGAAATGCAATTGAAGTACTGGAATGCAAATGGAAAAGTCTTGGAATGCAATGGAAGTACTTAGAATGCCTGGAAAGTATTTGGAGCTTTATGGAATGGAAAACTTGGAATACCCTAGCCTCCGTAGTAGCAAACAGCAGCAGTAAAAGTAGCAGCAGTATTAGCGTGCACGGGGTGAGGTGACGCTGTTTTTATTTACAACAATTACGCGCTGGGGGTATTCGCCTTATTATTACTATGTTTTTCGGTACTAATGAACACTGCCTCTTCTTTACCTTGACAGTTTAATCAAGTCAGTCCAGTCGTCCATTGTGTAGTCCAGCAGTAGGTATTTCCGAGTAGCAGCAGTAGTTAGCGTGGGAAAAAACAAGCTGGCGTCACACCTCATCTTGTAAACTCGTTGTTTCGGATCTTTTCTAACAACATTTGAAATTTCCCTAAATGAGGACTTTTCGCCCTCACGCCCTAGATCTTTCCATTAATATATAAAAACCATCTGTTGTTAGCCATAAATTACGAAAAGTACTTTAATAATACAAAATTAGTTTGTGGACAAAGGATACTAAACAGGTATTTCTATAAACATATTGCTTATAGTCACTAAAAATCGTCTAAGAGGGTACCAAGTACAAGGAAACTTCGTTCTGGGTCTCAAAGGGTTTGAAAGATACCCAGAACGTAATTTGTATTGTAATTTGAGTATCATTTGATGGTATTTTAGTGAATATAAGCAATCTTTATAGATATGACCTGTTTAGTTTTCCTTGTCGCTAACTAATTTGGTGCATTCAGTCAATTTTCGTAATTTTATGGCTCGACAACATACAAGTTTTTCATAGCAAAGGAAGATCAAATTTTAACATTCCTCCGTCTTATTTATTCTGTAATTTTTTATATTTTTACTTCTGCGAGTAATGAAACCTAAGAATTAGCTCTTCTAGACTATTATTGCAATGATATGATACTGTCTGAAATTTTGGACCTAACAAGGGTCAAAATATACACCATTTTGAATATATACTATTCCATAAATCCTCATATTCTTCTTATTTCTCCATTATTTCACTCATTTTTACTTAGTTTCCCTTGTTTTCACCCTTTTTACGAGTTTCCCTTTTTCACCTTTTTTACCATATTTTCCTTATTTTTGTACCCATTTTTACCACATTTTCCGCATTTTTTTCACCCAGTGCAATGATATGATGAATAAATTGGAATAAAATTAAAAGGATAATATTTTTTTTCATATTTCGCAAGACTAAAATATGAATTACGATAGCCTCCGGTAGACTACTAATATATAAATTAAATCACGCGCTAAGGTAGATTTATGCATATATTTCATGACTTTTGAATAACAAATATATAAAATTAAATAATACATTATCATCACGTTTCCACTTCCAATCACGTCTCAGATTTTGCTTCATGTCTCCTCGAAAAACTTTTTCTATTGTGTTTATTTTTGCTGTTATACAATGCCGTAGGCTTGTGTCTATAGCATGTGTGTTAAGATGTGGTTATTCATGGAGGTGTTATATCCTCACCAAGATATGACAGCCCGGGATAACAGCAGAAATCAACGTGAGTGTGGAGTACAAGCGTTCAGTCGGTCTGCATTCAGCTGTTGAGCGAATATTTGAGGCCTCGCGCCCAATCGAAGTGTAAACAAACTCCTAGGCGCGGGCGTGTAACCCCGTGTTACAGTGAGTCTGGCAGTGTTAACGTGTTACCCGTGTCTCGTGTTTTCCTGGCAGTGTTACCTCATATGTCCCCCTCGTGTTACAGTAGCTGACAGTGTTACCCCGTGTCTCGTGTTTCCTGGCGTGTTCTACCTCATATTGTCCCCCGTGTTACGTAGCTGGCAGTGTTACCCCGTGTCTCATGTTCCTGCAGTGTTACCTCATAGTGTCCACCCGTGTTACAGTAGCTGACAGTGTTACCCCCGTGTCTCGTGTTTTCCTGGCAGTGTTACCTCATAGTGTTCCCCGTGTTACAATCGCTGACAGTGTTACACCGTGGTCCTCGTTTTTCCTGGCAATCTTAACCCATAGGTGTCCACCCAGTGTTACAGTAGGCTGAAAGTGTTTACCCCGTGTCCTCGTGTTTCCTGGCAGATGTTACCTCATAGTGTCCCCCGTTTTACAGAGCTGAACATTTTACCCCCTGTTGCCCTTGCGACCCGTGTGACAGTGGCTGTATTGTTACCGCCGTGTTACCCGTTACGTGTTTTCTCATCGTGTCCCCCGTGTTACCCTGTGACCCGTGTTACCGTGTAAACCTGTGTTACTTGGCAGTGTCCACCCGTGTTCCATGCAGTGTGCCCCAAGACGAGTTATAGTATATCCTTGTGGTGATCCTTGTTACCTGTGCCTGTGTTACCTGGTAGTTGGTGATCCGTGTCACTACCGTTCCTGCAGTGTCATCCGTTGCACAACAGCCTTAATGTAAATTAAGCTGTGTAGGCACCTCGTTTCTACGTTGACTAACACGTTTGCTGTATGGTGCTTTCCTCTAATCTTAAGGGCCAAAAACTTGTAGACGACAGCTTATACAGCATGCCATCTATGATATGTACTACCCTAACACAAATGGATCATGTTTTTCTTTGTAGATACGGGTTGCCTTATTTCACATCTGTAGCAGGATGTAAGTCAAACCTCAGGAAAGAATGTCCAGCAACTAATAAGTCCTGCATAGTAACAAAAAGCCCTCAAAAGGCCCCTAATCAATACTTTTTCTTGGTAATTTCCGGATCTAAATGGAAGGACAGAAATGTCTAGCCAAAAATAAAAAAAAATTAATAATAATAAATGAAAATGGCCCCTAATATCTTTTTGGTATTTGTGTTTCCCAGGGGTCTAAATGAAAAGGCAAGCAATGACCACGCAACTATGAAAGTCTGCAGTAAGAAATTATTACAGGGAGTTTCGTACACAAGTCTGTTTCGTACACTGTATATTCGTCACCAACGTCCTTTGTAACCTATATGAAACCCATAGTCGTCTTCGGTACACTCAGCTTCAGAGTTAACTTGATTACTAGGAGTTACGACACAACCAGGTATGTACGAAAAAACCTCAAAATCAGTTGTAAACATCCTTGCGTACGAACTCCCTGTAACCGTAAGAAATAGCCTCCAACGTCCCCCTATTCATATTTTTTCTTTGTTTTTTCCAGAGTATAATGGAAGGAAAAGAATGACCACCACTAATGAATTTCCCACAGCAAAAAAATCCCCCAATTTTCCCCTAAAGTATTACCGGGGGATGGAACATGGCACAGAAACTCCCTATATTGGTACTTTTACGAGAGCTCTTCACAGGTACTATGTGCTGTAATGTACTCATGCCATGTGCTTTATTATGTATATTTTCCTCTAGTACAGTGGTTCTTACGCTGGGTTCGAACCGAACCCCAGGGGTTCGGTGAGCCAGTCTCAGGGTTCAGCGAAAGCCCTCCGAAACATAATTGCATTTTAACTATTATTGTAGGCCTCGATTATTCACCGAGAAAAGTACGCGAATTACATAAATTCAAGCAGTGCGGTGGGGAAAGCTTTGTATTTACCTAGTTAGATTTACCTAGTTGTAATTACGGAAATGAGTTCACTCGTGGTTTCCGTCTTGTCCTTAATTGGTCCATCTTAGCTTTGAAAACATGAAATATTATTTGCATGCTTAATTTCACTGTACAGCTATTCACATTGCAATGCACCGATAGGAAAACTGTCCTTCTTAATTAATGTCCTTCAACAGTCTGTACTTCTTAAGTTTCTTCGTATGACCTCTTGGTGACTCCCGGTCCCATACATACATTCCTACTTTGTCATTTATCTCCATTCCTGAATAGCTATATACATTGCTATCATTTCCTTTTTGTGTGTACTGTATGTGTGTATTCGCCCGACTCCTCTCCCTTTCCGAGCAATGGCTGTATATAGGGGTAGGGGGGGTGGGCTTGGTCGAGTGCCATTTCAGTACCTGAGTACCTATCCGAGTACCATGCCGACTCCAAAACGAGTTCTGTTCTGCCCCCTTGTCCCAAAGAGACACAATTGTTTTGGCCATGAATACAAATTTAGTGCAATTATCCCTTCTGAAGGCCTCATAATGCACTTAAAAAAAAATTTGTTTTTAAAAAAAATTCAGACCCCCTCTTTAGACCCTCCAGCTGTAAAGGCTCACTTCTCTCCACCCAGCCCCCCTTAAAACAATCCTGGATTCACCACTATGCCCCTCCCCACTTTCCAAAGACGCCACTGCTTCCAAGTGTTTCCTTCCTTTACTTCTTATTATCCAAATATACTCTTGAATTTTGTGGCAATTTTTCTTACATTTTTGTATCAGTTAAAATGAAATTTGGTGTTCTTGCTATCCAAATATACTCCTGCATTTTGATAATTTTGTCAATTTTTTTTTTATTAATCTTGTTTTTCTTCCCATATTTGAGGGGTTCGGCCAGTGTGCAAAGGTTTTTCGGGGGGGGGGGGGGGGGGGGGGTTCGGTTCCTCTGTGCGCCTCTGACAGGTTAATAACCACTGCGAGTCTAGTACTTAAGTTAACTATTTGTCTTGTTGTCTTTTTTTTTGTATTGCCTGTCTGCCTCCGGGTGATATTAAAATTATTATTATTATTATTATTATTATAGAGGTATATAGCTATTATCAATTATTTGCTTTAGTACTTAATTTCATTCTCTCGTCTATATATTATGTTGTTGTTTTTTACTTGTATGCCTTCGGGTGAGAATAAAGTTATTATTATTATTATTATTATTATTATTATTATTATTATAGGTCTGAAGGAGGTGGGGAAGGAGCTGGATCGCTACAAGGAGGAGTCTTCTAAGAGCCATGAGTCAGAGGGTGGCAGCCATCCATCTGTTGTGCATAAACAGCCCGGCTTCACCTACCTTCACTGCCTGCCTCACTCTCTACAAGACACCAGTAGTCGGTCAGCCCCGGTCCGAAATTTTGCTCACCGGTATCAAATTAGGGCGAGAATGCTAAGAGTGTTTTTTGAGAAGGTATAAATGCCTAGAGTTAGAAAACATGTGATAGCATTGTGGGGGTGGCAGCTTTATATGAGTTATCTCCCTTTTTCCAAAATGGCCGCCAAAATACACCCAATAATTATGAAATTTTTGGTGGTTTATACTGCCCACGTGTAACAGCGTATATCATGTCCGGGCTAAATGACTCGACAAGAATAGCAGTCCTTTGGGATTTATTCGTAGTACTAGTTGTATCTCCAGTGAGGAGCCCGACCAGAAATCGCTGTAACTCATTTGGTATGGCGATATGAGTAGCTACATCAGACGGATGATATGGCCACGGGGTGAAAATCATGTCCTTCTTGATGGCCGTTCGGATATGTGACGAAGTCTGATCTATGATCTTGTTGATATCTGTAGACTTTGCCTTCCAAAGCTTGAGCTCCCTATGTAGATTTTGATTTTCCAAGACAACATCCTTTAATGAGACACAGCATGGAACCATCAACAACTTTCCCTTGTCGTCGGAAAATATTTCTACTGCACCTCCAAGCTCGGATTTCAGTCTTCTGTGCATATTCTTCTTTGTTGAATCCTTCAGAAGATTAACTCCACCAGACAACATTAATGATTCCAATTTTGTGGTCAAGGAGGTGACTGGTATAATCCTCTTGTTGGGGATAATATCTTCTCTGATGTATTCGAAAAGTTCTTGGTAAGCTTCTCCTTCAACCTTGTGATACAGTATAAATTCATCTGTTACTTTCTCTTCTTCATTCTCATTGCTGTCCTCTTGTTCCTAGTGTAATTCCTATAGCATGAAGCGTGGTAGTGTGCCTCTGCGGCAACAATGTCTCTACTGGTTAGTGCTATCATCCTGCCGTCTGCATTTCTGACGGCACTCTCTCTTAGTGTTTTGATCTACTCTCAGTTGTGAAGCTAGCGTAAGTGTTTCACGTGTATTGGAGTGCTTTTTGAACTTGACCTTGCTACAGAATACGCAGATCGGAGCATAAACTCTTGATTCATGTGTTGATGTTCTGGAAGACTTTTTTGGAGGACAGTCACTACTACCAGATAGATCACTACTACATTCACCTGCTCTTACTTTTCAGAGTTTCCAAGTCTCTTTTCATGGTGAACATGCTTCTACATTTTCGATGATAGAATATAATTGGAGCTTCTTTGTCCTGAAGCGTTTTTGAAACGTCTAGAATGGGGACATGGTTCCTGACTTTGGCGGCTTCAAGTAAGGTTAACCAGGAGGCATGGCTTTGAGGACTGACAAAATGTTCATCTCTGTCGGATACTGCCTGGTGTATGATGCACAGTTTCTTTGGGGGGTGCCTGTGGCGTTTCCATGTTAACGGACATTCCAGGCCTCCTACGTTGAAGTTCCACAGCTACCACGACACCGGATTCTGGTCCCGGATTCTTCTCTACATCACCAGCCTTCAACAATAGCTTCGAGAGGTAGTCGGCTGCTACTCTACCTCTCCACTCCAAAAACCCGACTTTCTCTGAACGCACGACCTGCGGGCCGGCTGGTCTTCCGGCAGTGGTGGTCTCCTCGAGGGTCTCCAACGTCGCCAGTCGATCGTCCGGTCCGTCTCTCGCCGATGAAATACGACACCTGAAAAAGATTTTTTTTTTAAATTATATGTATGTATATTTATATAATTATATAATATACAGTTTGGAAAAGGGGGATAACTCCCATAAAGCTGCCACTGCCACAATGCTATCACATGTTTTCTAACTCTAGGCATTTATACCTTCCCAAAAAACACTATTAGCATTCTCGCCCTAATTTGATACCGACCAACCCCCCAGGCTGATCGCCTACAGGTAAAGGAAAATGTTCTCCTTCTCCCCGCAATATTCTGTCTGTTTGTCTGTCTTTGTTTGTGTGTCTGCCTGCCTGACTACCTGTCTGTCTTTGTCTGTTTGTCTGCCTGCCTGTCTGTCTCTGCTGTCTGTATTTGTATGTCTCTCTCTCTCTCTGTCTATATCTTCACAAGACAATAGGTAAAAGAATGGACACACTCAATCTACCCTTAACGCCTTGAGGCCCAGAACGTAATTTCTATTGTAATTTGGGTGCCATTAGACGATTTTTAGTGAATATAAGCAATATTTTATAAATATGACCTGTTTAGTATCCTTGTCCACTAGCAAATTTGGCATATTAAGTGATTTTTCTTAATTTATAGCTAACAATAGACTATTTTCATACAACAAAGGAAAGATCTGGGCGTGAAGGGGTTTTAAATAACATGTAACTCTTCTTCTTCCCCATACACACCAGGAAAAGGAATGAACACTCTCAATCTACTCCTAAGAAAGCAAAAAACAGATCATTCATAATCCTAGTTAGTGATCGCAGACAAACTTTTATCACTCTTACGTTTAAATTACGTGAATATGTTTGTTGTTGTGTTGTCTGTACTTCCTCTAACAGCAGCCTTCCATGACCTGCCTCCACCTGCCTCGCCTCGCCCCCCTTCAGAATGGCGACCACAACAACGGATTTTATCTTTTTAGTAAGACGAGCGGACAGCCAATAAAAACTAGATTTGGCTTCTGCCGTGCTTTCTAGCTCTATATTTTACTCATCATGCCTCGCAGTAAGGGTAAAGAGCTTTTGAAGGCTCGAAAAAGAGCTCTAAACAAGTCAAAACTTAAGCTATTGAAGAACAACAGAAGCGTTTTCAAAAACATGCTTATAACGTTAGACATGAAACGTTTAAGAAAAATATGACTTAACATAGATTTGCATATTTAAAAATATTAAACTCAACATTCTTCAAATTTGAAACATTAGTATCAGATAAACATACACATACACATATCTATTCGATTAAACATACACCCAAAAATGACACTTTCTTTATATGGCATCGCAGATATTGGCTGATACACTTTTTATACATTGCTAAGACTGTGAAGAAGATTCCCTGAAAGTTGCGATGAAATCCATCGACAAATAAGGGACCCCCCTAGTCTCCCCTTCATATTACATTGTGACTATATTATAACGTTATGCATTATTAACGCCAAACCTACGAGCATCACAGCAGAATAGAATATTCCACGCCAGGAGGAGAAGGAATACATAGGAAGAACAGACACCAGGAGACCTATTGGTCTATATTGAGGGTATCTGCTGAACTACATACTACTATCAAACTACATGTAAGATAACAGTTGGAAAAGTATACCTTGTCCCTAAATAGGATAGAAACATGGTGTCAGGAAATGTTTCCTTACATAAATTGATATTGTTATTATATAACCTATATATATACGTGCTATATAATTATCTCGGTTATTACTCATAATTACTAATTAGGGGAAGGTGGATTGCTAGATAATCTTAGTTGGGTTGTAGAGTGTAAATTGTTAGCTCAGAAAAGGGCGAGCTTTCGTTACAGTTGTTTCGAAGTTTCGGGGCACGTGAACGAAGCCGACGACGGGGCCAGCCAGGCAGGCAGGAGACATACAGAGCCTGGGCTGTACTTGAGGCAGACGCCGTGCTGCTACTACAGCCCAGCTCTAGCACCAGGAGTTGCCTTGCCTCTACCTGTTTTACAGCACTGTTCTCCAGCCAGCCAGGGAGGTGGCAAGCAGTCCTGAGAAAAGACTGGGAGCCGGGCCCTCTGTGTTCTGTTCTTCCATGGATACTTACGTCTATAACTGCCTCTGGAGAAGTAGTTGTGCAAGTGTTCAAGACAGCAAGGTGAGACACCGGCGGCAGTTCTGCAGTGACATTGGCGTACATACAAGTGTTAATTGAATAGCTGCGACGAGAGACTTAAGTGTGCAGTTCCGCAGTGACATTGGCGTACATACAAGTGTTAACTGAATAGCTGCGACGAGAGACGTATGAGTGCAGTTTTGCAGTGACATTGGCGTACATACAAGTGTGTTAATTGAATCATGCGACGAGAGACTTAAGAGTGCAGTGACATTAATTAGTGTATAGTTGTGTTCAGTGTGGGGAATAAACTTGTGATTGTTACGGGAGTTTCACCTATGCCTACACAGAGTTCCCAGCCCTGAACCTTGGTACTCGAGCGCTGGTCGAGTACTCGGCCATTCGTTTGACAATATTTGGAGCCCACACAGGGACTCTGTTGCATAGGTGCACGAAATCGAAGGTTACAACTGTGTTGGCCAAGTGTGAAGATCGGTAAAAAGCAGTGTAAAAAGTGCTGGCCAGGTATAGAAACAGAATGGCTGCGTTTGAAAACCTTTAAGCAGATCAGAGCGCAAGGTGTACGTGAACGAGAGACTTTCGCAGATCCGGGAAGCAGAAAAAGAAGCACGTGAGGAGAGAGCTCGATAACGGGAGCATGAAAAGCTTAAGTTAGATACACAAGAACGCTTTGAAACTGAAAAAAGGCAGTACGAAAAGGAGATGCTGCAGATGCAGATAGCCGCGGCTCAGGAGAGACCTGCAGCTGAGAGTCTCTCGGCACCAGCTGCCCCGATGTACCGCCTCAGGCTGTCAAGGTACGAGGAAGGACAGCGAATGGAGCCCTTCATCAAGAGATTTGAGATGACTGCAGAAACCTATCAGTTAAGTGATGCTGTAAAGAGCGTGGAATTTATGAATTTGTTCGATGGGAAAGCACTAAATATCCTTCATTGCCTTGACTCAAGTAAACGTGAGTATACTGACATGAAGAAAGCCCTCTTGCATGCTTATGGAATAACCGTAAGTTATGGTAAGCCCGTAATCTGTTCCAAAATGCAGTGCTACAGGAAAATGAAACTGTGGCACAGTTCAGTTCCCGGTTAGCCAGTTATTTTGATCAGTGGTTGGAGAAGGAAGAAACTCCACCAACAGCCGAAAAAATGCGGGACTTGATGTTAAGAACCCAGGTTGAAAAGTCCTGTCCTTCGGAGTTGGTGGCTCGACTAAAGACTCACAAGGTCAGGGATCTCGCAACAATGGTTGACATGGCCGACTCTCATTTTCTGGCTTATGGGTACCACACGAGGAAGCACGGAACTAAGGAAAAGCCGTTAGAGTTCCAGTCACGCCAAGCTTATCAGAGACGATCACAGCAGAACCAAGAGTCGCGTAGATGGAGGAGTGGACAGAACCAGTATCAACGCACGGCCGCAGCGCTTCATACTGGTCAAGAAGATTTAGTCACCGGAAAACCGCAGGTTGTCGAGAGTCACCAGATGTGACTGGCCGCGACTGTCAAGTTCAGTAGCAAAACTGGATTCGCCATACATCCTGTAACTGTCAATGGTGTTGAAGCAGATGTATTCAGGGATAATGGCTCCTCCGGCTGCTGCGTCAGTAAGGATTTGGTTACATCTGGGGATTACACAGGATGCCATGTGACTGTTTTGATGATTGACGGCACCTGTCGAACGTACCCTGTTGCTAAGGTGATGGTGGACAGTCGTTCTTCAACGCCCAGGTGAAAGCAGCAGTTATGGAAAATCCAGTGTCTGATATGGTGATTGGTAACATTGCTGGTGTAAAGAACTTTTGTTCCAAGGAAGTCTCTACACAAACTGGTGCAGTAGCAGTCACAAGAGCAGCAGCCTGGGCAAAGCATTCTGTTGTTCCTCTTCAAGTGATGTCAGTGACTGAACTAGTCAACAGCATGGATGTTGTCGCGGAGCAAGCTAATGACCCTTCACTGGCACAAGTGCGCAGGAAAATACACGAGAGGGAGACCAGAAATTTTCGTGGTGCTGTCTCTAGATTCATAAAGAAGCGAAATCGTCTTTATCGTCTAACAGTGTATCCCGATCAATCAATCAATCATTGGGGGCATACGCCAGGGGGCGCGTCGCCTCTCCCACCCTACGACGCCACTCCCGGGGGTCACCACGCGCGAGTTCCCATGCAAGCTCCTTTCCCATACCAAGCAGCTCTCGACAAGAACATCAACTTGCCCCAGCCACGTGCCTTGTGGGCGCCCCCTTGGCCTCCTCCACGCCGGATTGTCTCTTACAGATACAACCCGATGGGAAGGATCGGTTTCAGGGCAGCGTGCCACATGCCCATATAGCCGAAGTTGGCGCTGACGGACTATGCAGGTAATAGGCCTCGATTCAGTCTCACGGTGCAATCGCTGATTTGATACATAATCATCCCAGCGATACCCCATGATTCTGCGAAGACACTTATCACCAAAGGCATTGATTCGTCTCTTCAAGTCACTATTTAGTGTCTATGTCTCACAACCATAGAGTAAGACAGGGATCACAAGCGACTTGAAGATCCGGATCTTTGTCCTCCTGCACAGGTACCGACAACGCCAAATACTCCCGCTGAGCGAGTCCATAACACCGTGGGCTATGCCAATCCGCTGTAAGACTTCTTGACGTGACCCGCCGTCATTATGGACTGCGCTACCAAGGTATGTAAAACTTTCCAAGATCTCAATGTCCTCGCCACACGCATGAACAGACTGTACTGCTTCATCTAGTAAGTCTCCAAACACCTGGACCTTGGTCTTGAGCCAGGAGACCTCAAGTCCCAAGGGCTTTGCCTCCTCGTGCAGCGCCTCGAGAGCCATCACCAGGACCTCCAGCGACTCAGCAAAGATTACTGCATCATCGGCAAAAACAAGATCAGTGATCTTGGTGTTGCCGACGGATGCTCCACAATCACTTTGATCTACAACCTTGTCCAATACCCAGTCCATACAAGCGCTGAAATGTGATGGGGCAAGGACGCACCCCAGGAACATAGAGGACAAGGAAGGTGATTCCTGCAGTTAAGTTTCGAAGCCGCGATTGTCACGCCATCTAACCGCGGGATAGTGGTACAGACAGAGCACGGGAAACATTAGAGAACGTACGGAATCGATGGTTAACTCATGCTCATAATATCCCTGCACTTCCTCTATATATTATATATATAGTATCCGAAAAATGTATATTTCTTTGAAGGTTATAGGCTATAACCTTCAAAGAAATATAAATATTTTGGTAGTTTTTGAAAGGAAGAAATGATTAAGCAATATATTATGGTAGCCAAATTTTATTCAAATTTCATTAATTTGCGGTCTTTGAGGTTTTAAAAAATCATGCAGAACTGATGCAATACTGATTATTAACACAAAACGAAAAATTTAAAATCATTACTCTTTTACTCAGTCATACAACACCAACACCTGCCTATTTGAAATTCCAATGCATTAAGGAGATAATACAAGAATTTTTGTTCATTATACCCAAAGGATCACAAAACATCGAACTAATATCATGCATTAATGGCAGCAAATAAAAGACACTGTGGGGATAGCACGAGAAAACAATGAGTTTGTTGCAAAACATGCGCCTACTGACGAAAACTCAAGTGTTTTGTTAGAAACCTTTACAAATAGTGTGGCAACGTTTTGCATTTGAAGTTTATGCTCATACATGTTGAGACAAAAAAAACAAAGCAAAAGCTTTTTGCCTACATTACAAGGCAAAACAGGCAACAAAAAGGTATGTAAACGACATATAACCAATACAAATAGCAATTTAAAGATTAGAGCTATGCAAGGGAAATTTAAATGGAAAAACCCTTACTGAATACATTTGTAACAAACGCACAAACCCGTTGTGTCCTAAAGAGCATGAGGAAAAAAAAGACAGATACCAAAAGCCAAATATTGAGGGGAACAAAAAAAAAAACAAATAAAATGAAAATAAATAAAATACAAAATTCAAATAACCTTTTTCAAACAAGATATAGGGGAAAAGCATATGTAGCATTAGATGCATTTCAACAAAGTGAGGGAAAAATTATATGCCGAGAAATACAAAAAGAACAGCTAGTACAGTGCGCAGAACCCAGGAGGACAAAGCAGAGGCAGTCTTTCGGAACACATTATAAAACAAAGACAAAAAAATAACAAAACGAGATAAAATCTTGTTTACAGCAGGCAAAGAGACTCAAAAGTTTTCCCCG
>JACEEZ010020251.1:25510-45510 GCA_016584305.1 Chionoecetes opilio
CGTTATTGGTTGTTGACTCGTCGCTTTGCTTCTCTGTGAGTAGGCTGTTATTTGCTTTTGTTCTTTTCATGCTTGGTATAGCTTGTAGCTTGTTCCTGTACGTTAAGCTTTGGATTGATCTCTTTTATGTATAGTGCTTCTAGAATTGGAAGTCGCCGCACATCTGCACACATGTCGACCAATGCTGTAGTTTCTTCTATAAATGTTCTTGTGATGATGATGCCATGTTTTTCTAATAGGTGACTTTTTGGGGCTCCGGAAGTTAGGTAGCAAGTAAGACGTCTGGACAGACGAATGACAAGCTACGGCGAAGTCATACAAGTGATTACAAAAGAGAATAAGACACTCTTAAGACAAAGAGAAAATATCTTTAAAAATATAATAAACGCTGAACTAGCTATCACTTTTAACGAGATATATATGAATATATATATATATATATATATATATATATATATAATAATATATATATATATATATATAATATATATATATATATATATATATATATAATATATATATATATATATATATATATATATATATATAATATATATATATATATTATATATATATATATATATATATATATATATATATATATATATTATATATATATATATAATTATATATAATATATATATATATATATATATATATATATAAATATATATATATAATATATATATATATATATATATATATATATATATATATATATATATATATATATATATATATATATATATATATATATATATATATATATATATATATATATATATAATATATATATATATATATATATACAATGTACAGGTGCCACTATAGCATGCTGTCTACACTACTTATTCTTTACTTACACTCTACACTCCTACACTTCAGGATGCAACTTGCTAGTGCTATATGATAATGTCTATTATACAGTAGAGTCTTATAGAAAAAGAAATATGTAGTAAATAATGTATTAATTATCATCATATATGTCAGGAAATGTTTCCTTACACAAATTGATATTGTTATTATTTAACCTATGTATATACGTGCTATATAATTATCTCAGTTATTGCTCATAATTACTAATTAGGGGAAGGTGGATTGCTAGTTAATCTTAGTTGGGTTGTAGAGTGTAAATTGTTAGCTCACAAAAGGGCGAGCTTTCGTTACAGTTGTTTCGAAGTTTCGGGGCACGTGGACGAAGCTGACGACGGGGTCGTCCAGGCAGGAGGAGAAATACAGAGCCTGGGGGGGGCATTTCGAACACTACTAGACCATCTTAGGGGACTAAGACCATCTTAGCGCTAGTTGGACATTTTCGGAAGCAAATTTAGCTCCGCCTAAGACAGCGCAGCGAGTGTAAACTAAGGCAGGGTTGGGGTCGTCTTAGCTCGCAATTTTCTTCGTCACCATAACAACAATGGTTATATTATTGGTTATATATTATATATTTTAGACTGTATATAGAAGATTAGGCTGTATAATATACTATATATAAATATATTATATATAATACTATATATATAGGGGTGGGCTGGGTGGAATAGATATGATTTGCCACAGAAACGGTTAGCAGATTAATTCTAAACATCAAAACTCACGAGAAAAAAAGTTTCGTTATTCACGATAATATCACATACTGGCTATGATGTGTGTGTGGAGGATGAAAAGGGAGAAGAGGAGGGAGAAGAAATAATAGGAAAAAAAAGGAGAGAGGAGAGAAAGAGAGAGAAGAGAGAGAGAGGAGAGAAGAGAGAGAGGAGAGAGGAGAGGAGAGAGAGAGAGAGAGAGAGAGAAGGAGAGAGGAGGAGGAGAGAAGGGGAGAGAGAGAAGAGAGAAGAGAGAGAGAGAGAGAGGGAGAGAGAGAGAGAGAGAGAGAGGTCCCTCGGCGCGGTGAACACTGCACTGTGACTGTAGCAGAAATACATATCTGGCAACTCAAGGAGAAGGAAGAGGAGGGAGAAGAAATAATAAAGAAAAAAAAGGAGAGAGAGAGAGAGAGAGAGAGAGGAGAGAGAGAGAGAGAGAGAGAGAGAGAGAGAGAGAGAGAGAGAGAGAGAAGAGAGAGAAGAGAGAGAGAGAGAGAGAGAGAGATAAGATAAGAGTAAGATTTTATTCTTGAGAAAAAGGATGACTAGGGAGTAGACGAACTAGGCGGATCGAACCGCTGACGAATGCAGGACGCTGCACATTGGAGTCACGTTTTAAATTGACCCTGACGGCGGAAGAGAGGAAGGGCAGAGAGAGAGTAGGAGAGAGAGAGAGGAGAGAGAGAGATGAGAGAGAGAGTAGAGAAGCGGAGAGAAGAGAGAGAGAGAGAGAGAGAGAGAGAGAGAGAGACTCCCTCGGCGTGGTATACGTATTTCCCGCCAAATACAGACTTGTGTTGCGCGCTCTGATTGGTTAGGTGGCACTAAGAAGGGTTGGCCTTCTGTCCCCTTACACGAGGCTAAGATGACACCCGAAAATGCTTCCTAAGTAGTTTTTTTGCCCGGTATAACTAAGTCGGTCTTAGGACGCTAAGAGGGTGTAGTTTAGAGCCCCTTCGAAAATGCCCACCCTGGGCTGTACTTGAGGCGGACGCCTTGCTGCTACTACAGCCCCGCTCCAGCACCAGGAGTTGCCTTGCCTCTGCCACTTTTACCGCACTGTCCTCCAGCCAGGCAGGGAGGTGGCAGGCAGTCCTGAGAAAAGACTGGGAGCCGGGCCCTCTGTGTTCTGTTCTTCCTTGGATACTTACTCTATCACTGCCTCTGGAGAGGCAGTTGTGCAAGTGTTCAAGACAGCAAGGTGAGACACCGGCGGCAGTTCTGCAGTGACATTGGCGTACATACAAGTGTTAATTGAATAGCTGCGACGAGAGACTTAAGAGTGCAGTTCTGCAGTGACATTGGCGTACGTACAAGTGTTAATTGAATAGCTGCGACGAGAGACTTAAGAGTGCAGTTCTGCAGTGACATTGGCGTACATACAAGTGTTAATTGAATAGCTGCGACGAGAGACTTAAGAGCGCAGTTCTGCAGTGACATTGGCGTACGTACAAGTGTGTTAATTGAATCATGCGACGAGAGACTTAAGAGTGCAGTGACATTGATTAGTGTATAGTTGTGTTCAGTGTGGGGAATAAACTTGTGATTGTTGCGGGAGTTTCACCTATGCCTACACAGAGTTCCCAACCCTGAACCTTGGTACTCGAGTGCTGGTCGAGTACTCGGCCATTCGTTTGACAATATTTGGAGCCCGAACAGGGACTCTGTTGCATAGGTGCACGAAATCGAATTTACAACTGTGTTGGCCAAGTGTGAAGATCGGTGAAAAGCAGTGTAAGAAGTGCTGGCCAGGTATAGAAACAGAATGGCTGCGTTTGAAAACCTTTTAGCAGAGGCCCAACAGCTGGGAATAGAAGGATCAGAGCGCAAGGTGTACGTGAACGAGAGACTTTCGCAGATCCGGGAAACAGAAAAAGAAGCACGTGAGGAGAGAGCGCGAGAACGGGAGCATGAAAAGCTTAAGTTAGATACTCAAGAACGCTTTGAAACTGAAAAAAGGCAGCACAAAAAGGAGATGCTGCAGATGCAGATAGCCGCGGCTCAGGAGAGACCTGCACCTGAGAGTCTCTCGGCACCAGCTGCCCCGATGTACCACCTCAGGTTGTCTAGGTACGAGGAAGGACAGCGAATGGAGCCCCTCATCAAGAGATTTGAGATACTGCAGAAACCTAATAGTTAAGTGATGTTGTAAAGAGCGTGGAATTTATGAATTTGTTCGATGGGAAGGCACTGGATATCCTTCATTGCCTTGACTCAAGTAATCGTGGGTATACTGACATGAAGAAAGCCCTCTTGCATGCTTATGGAATAACCGTGGAGGGAGCCCGTAATCAGTTCCAAAGTGCAATGCTACAAGAAATTGAAACTGTGGCACAGTTCAGTTCCCGTTTAGCCAGTTATTTCGATCAGTGGCTGGAGAAGGAAGAAACTCTACAAACAGCCGAAAAAATGCGGGACTTGATGTTAAGAACCCAGATTGAAAAGTCCTGTCCTTCGGAGTTGGTGGCTCGACTAAAGACTCACTCTAAAGACTCAGGTCAGGGATCTCGAAACAATGGTTGCCATGGCCGACTCTCATTTTCTGGCTTTTGGCTACCACACGAGGAAGCACGGAACCAAGGAAAAGCCGTTAGAGTTCCAGTCACGCCAAGCTTATCAGAGACGATCACAGCAGAACCAAGAGTCGCGTGGATGGAGGAGTGGACAGAACCAGTATCAACGCATTGCCGCAGCGCTTCATACTGGTCATGAAGATTTAGTCACAGGAAACCCGCAGGTTGTCGAGAGTCACCAGATGTGACTGGCTGCGACTGTCAAGTTCAGTAGCAAAACTGGATTCGCCATACATCCTGGAACTGTCAATGGTGTTGAAGCAGAGGTGTTCAGGGATAATGGCTCCTCCGGCTGCTGCGTCAGGAAGGATTTGGTTACACCAGGGGATTACATAGGATGCCATGTGACTGTTTAGATGATTGACGGCACCTGTCGAACGTACCCTGTTGCTAAGGTGATGGTGGACAGTCTGTTCTTCAACGGCCAGGTGAAAGCAGCAGTTATGGAAAATCCAGTGTCTGATATGGTGATTGGTAAATTGCTGGTGTAAAGAACTTTTATTCCATGGAAGTCTCTACACAAACTGGTGCAGTAGCAGTCACAAGAGCAGCAGCCAGGGCAAAGGATTCTGTTGTTCCTCTTCAAGTGACGTCAGTGACTGAACTAGTCAACAGCATGGATGTTGTCGCGGAGCAAGCTAATGACCCTTCACTGGCACAAGTGCGCAGGAAAATGCACGAGGGGGAGACCAGAACATTTTCGTGGTGCTGTCTCTAGATTCATAAAGAAGCGAAATGTCCTTTATCGTCCTAACAGTGTATCTCGATGGTGTAACGAATTACAGTTTATTGTGCCAAAAAATTTCGGAAAGCAGTGTTCAAGCTTGGACATAATGCGATGCTGGGTGGACACATGGCTGCAAGAAAACCCCCAATGATAAGATCCAGAACAGTTTTTACTGGCCTGGCATGGGAGCCGAGGTCACTCGTATGCTCCGCTCGTGTGATATTTGCCAGAAAACTAGTGATCGTGGCAGGGTGAGGCCAGCACCACTTCAACCCCTCCCACTCATAACTGAACCTTTCAAACAGGTCGCGGTGGATATCGTAGGACAATTAACCCACGGTCATGACGGAGCTAAATTATTATACTGTACTTTGGTCGACTTTGCAACTAGGTGGCCAGAAGCAGTGAGCTTGCGCAACCATAGAAGCTATAACTGTAGCGGAAGCCATGTTGAGATTTTTTCTGCCGGTGTTCGGTGCCCTACAAGCATGTTTTGTCCGACCGCGGCGGGAGTCAATTTATCCTCTTCCATAATGGAAGAATTATGGAGGACTGTTACTAGTCAAAAGGGACTTAGGACAACAGCCTACCATCCCATGTGCAACGGACTATGTGAAAGGTTTAACGGTACGCTTAAGAAAATGCTTTAGAGGATGACAGCGGAACAGCCAAAGGAGTGGTCTAGATTTATCGCCACCACTGCTCTTCGCCTACCGTGAAGCACACCCTCAGGCTTCACTCGGGTTTTCACACACCTTTTCGAACTAGTGTATGATAGAGCAGTCCGAGGTCCCTTACAAGTGTTAAGGGAGCTATGGGATGACAATGAACCAGATCCTGTCGTCAAAACTACTTACATTTACGTCATTAACTTAGCTGAACGCCTGCAACAGACCTGTGAAGTAGCCAGGCAGGAGCTGGTGAAGGCTCGGGAAGTTCAGAAGTCTTACTATGATAAGAAAACAAAGCTTCGCACCCTACAGGAGGGAGATCAATGTTTAGTTCTGCTCCCCACTGCTCATAATAAATTGCTGTCACGCTGGAGAGGTCCCTATAACGTGGTGAAGAGAGTCAATGAATTGAATTATATTGTACAAGTGGGCCCTGACAAAAGGAGGTTTCACATAAACATGTTAAAACAGTATTTTACCCCTCAAGTAAATTGTTGTGCCACTTATGATCTCTGTACTTCAGTCCGAGAAGGTCAGCATGAATTAACTCCAGAGCAAGTGAACTGTCTGGAACTGGTCAGAGGTTAGTTCTTTCAAGAATCTTCTACGAGTATGGCGGGTGCGGCAGCGGTTATTACTGAAGAGGAGGAAGGCTACTCATCGGAAACTACAGAGGCCAGTCAGTCAGAAACTATAGCAGATGTGAAGGTGTCCTCCAAGCTGAGTCAAGATCACAGGAAAAAAGTGAGCGACATCCTTCGTAAGTACTCAAAAGTATTTTCGGACAGGCCTGGCATTGCCAAAGTAGATAAACATCAGATTAATTTAACTAGTACTACTCCAGTAAGATTAAAACCCTATTCCATACTACTGAGATTGGTTGACGCTGTGAAGACAGAGATTAATGACATGGAATCTTCAGGTATAATAGAGAAGTCTGAATCTCCCTATTGCAGTCCTATTGTTGTAGTCCAGAAGAAAGATGGAGGTGTACGCATCTGTGGCGACTATGACGCGTCAATGCAGTCACTAGAGTTGATGGGGAGCCGATGAGTGACCAGCAAGAAATCTTTTCCAGAATAGCCAATTCTAAGTTTTTTACAAAGATGGACTTGGCTAAAGGATTTTTCCAAATACCTCTTGAAGAGGAGAGTCGACTAGTCACAGCTATATCGACTCCCAATGGGTTGTACCACTTCAAAAGGCTTCCTTTTGGACTAATTAACTCGCCAGCTGTGTTCAACAGAGTAATGCGTAAAGTACTAAATGGGATAGAGGGAGTTGAAGCGTTTATGGATGACTTTCTTATTCATTCTGTTACCTTTGATGACCATCTTCAGATTCTGCGCGAGGTACTTCAGCGTCTGTATGATGCCAACATGACGGTGAAGCCATCCAAATGTGAACTACTGCAGGAACAGGTACAGTTCCTAGGACACACAGTCGGTGCTGGATTCTGCGGCTGCCAAGACGGAAAAATAACCAGGATTAAGGAAGCGGCAAGACCAACAACCAAGAATCAGGTGAGATCTTTCCTGGGTCTGGCGGGATATTACCGTAGATTCATCCCTAACTTCTCTGTCATAGCCTTGCCCTTAACGGATCTCTTGAAGAAGCACGCACCAAACAAGATTGCTTGGGGAGCAAGCCATGAAGAATCATTCACTACGCTAAAGAACCTACTCTGCAGGGAACCCATATTACAACTGCCCGATTTTCACCAACCCTTTATTCTGCATACCGATGCATCTCAAGAATGTATCGGGGTGGTCCTTCTACAGGAAAGAGATGGTGAGTTGTTTCCGGTTGCATATCACAGCCGAAAGCTCAAGCCAGCAGAGGAGAACTACAGCACAGTGGAAAAGGAGCTACTTGCTGTTGTGGATGGAATAAAGAAATACTATTACTATCTCTATGGTGATCAATTTATTTTGGAGACTGATCATTTGCCTTTATCAGGTCTACGTACTTCCAAGAATGCAAATGCAAGACTTATGCGGTGGGCCTTGTACCTTCAGCAGTTCAACTTCAAGATCAGGTATATCAAGGGCAGTGAGAATGTGGGCGCTGATCTTCTATCAAGACTGGTTGAAAGAAGTCAGCCTAGGCTGGAGTAGCAGGCACACACACAAGCAATTGCTTGACTTCGAAGGACTGCTAACAGGAACCCAGTTATTGCTGGGAGCAATATCTCTCTCTGTGGACGAATGTCAGGAAATGTTTCCTTACACAAATTGATATTTTTATTATATAACCTATGTATATACGTTAGGGTGACAGCTATTTGGACCAAATTTTTTTTCTCTGAAAAATAAAAAAGGCAGTTGATTTTCTGGTTCCTTTTATCCTAAAAACACCACATAAAAAGTTTCATCTCGATCAAATAATTTTAAGGAATGCCTCATTGCACTTGAATGTCAGACACCCGGACATTTTTGGGGGGACCGCCTATCCCTATTACTCCGGGTTTGGGTCCTATGTGTGTTTTTACAACGGCTTTTTAAATGTTACTAAATGTAACTATGTAGTCACTACACATCTTCCAGACTCTATTCTGTACCATTTATTTTGTTTCGAATGTATCTTACCTAAGAATATTGGAACGAAAATTGTTCCAGGGGATCACAAATCTTCGGTGTTACTGTTCACCATGTGTTTACCCATCGCGACACAATGTGTTCTACTACTCCGCAAACTGATCGTCTTAATAAATACGAAAACCAGATAAACAAGGTTCAAAGGCGTCGTCGACGACGTCTCCGAGCTCACCATAAATCCATCCGCAAATCCCGGCGGAAGCACCGGAAGCAGGCCACCCTGAACATCAAGGCGTCGTTTGCGCCGGGCGTACCCCTCGTTGTTCACTGGGACGGAAAGTTGGTTCCCGATTCCACGACCGGCGGCAGGGGCAAAGTCGACCGTCTTCCGATTTTGGTCTCTGGGACCGGCGTCACCAAGCTGCTCTCCGTGCCCAAGCTCGAGATCGGCAGTGGACTGGCGATGGCAAACGCTGTCGTGGAGGCCCTGCACGATTGGGGCGTTGCAGAGCAGGTCGTGGGTATGTGCTTCGACACGACGGCCTCGAAAACAGGCTCGCGGTCAGGTGCCTGTCTGCTCATTTAGCAGCAGCTCGGTCGTGACCTGCTCAATGTCGCCTGCAGGCACCACGTGCTCGAGCTCATCACCGCGAGGGCCTACGCGGTTTGTCTCAACACCCCATCGTCCGAACCGCAAATCCCGCTCTTCACACGATTCCAGGACAAGTGGGACTTAATCGATCAGGACCAGCACGAGATCATGCCCGATGACCACCTCACGGAGGCCATCCGGGACTCCCGGGAGAACCTCATCGCGGGACTCAAGCTCCACCTGTCGCAGTTCCAGCCGCGGGATGACTATCGCGAGCTCCTGGAGCTCTCCGTCATCGTGCTCGGCGGGATGCCGGCCCGAGGCATTCGATTTCGGCGGCTTGGAACGAACAGGAACTACCACGTGTAGGCCTCGCGGCCTCTTGTAGCTTCCTTATTTTCTTATGCTCTTATGTTCTTGGGGCTCACCATCACGCGCGTTGGATGGCCAAGCTGATCTACGCTGTGAAGATCTACCTCTTCCGGGGACAGGCAAACCTGACTGCCCGGGAGAGCGCCGGCATCCTTCGGTTCGTCAAGTTCATCGTCTCGGTCTACGTCCCCGCGTGGTATGCCGCGCCGAGCCCCACATCGGCCCCTGCGAACGACCTGGCCCTCCTGAAGGATTTGGTCGGGTGCGAGGACAAGTCCCTCGCCAAGGCGCTCGCCGACGGCTTCGCGCGACTTCACTTGTGGTATTTGAGTGAGAGCCTCGTCCCGTTGGCGTTCTTCGACGAGGACTTATCGCTGGGAAGAAAGCGGGCCATGATCGAGGACCTCAGCTCCAATGAGGGCTCGGAAGACCTCACCAAGTGGGCCGTCGTTGATCTCAAGGCCGACTTGTCGCATAAGACCCTCGCGGACTTCGTGACCAAGTCGTCGCGAATGTTCTCGTTCACCCTGGGGATCGACGACGGCTTCCTGAGGACCGACCCGGCGGAGTGGCACGACGACCCTCGCTACGTCGCCGCAGCCCGCAAAGTCAACGGCATCCGGGTACTGAACGACTTCGCCGAGCGTGGCGTCGCCCTGATGGAAGACTACAATTTGACCCTCACCAAGGACGAGGACCAGACGCAGTACATCCTGCAGGTGGTGGAGGCGCACCGGGGAAGATTCCCCGACGCCAACAGGAGCACCGTCACCCGGCCTCACTGATTTTCGAAAGTCGAAAAATAGGTGTCATCCTAGTGGTCACATGAAGGGCTGTGCGTTGGGCGGACTCGTGGCCTGTGTACTTTTACGGACGCTGGATTGTTCGTAAGGTTCTGAAACGTACGCTCCAGTACCGTGGCGTCTGGGATGTGGAATATCGGTGCGATACTGGATAATAAATACTGGTTCTCAAGCTGCCTACGCGGTGTTGCTGTGTCCCGCCTTAATTACCCATCCGGGGTAGCCCGGGACAGGCCCTTGCAGCTTTTGCAGGGCCGGTCGGCCGGCCGGGCGTGTGGGGCGTCAACCATTGGTTGAAGGCTCACATGCTCGGTCGGTGGCCAAGGGCATCGTCTCGTGAATTTGCCGTGTGTGGCAATCACGAGGCGGTGCGGGCGGGGCGCAGGCGCCGCCCGCACCGCCTGGAGCGCTGGGGAGGTATCCCTCAGCTCTCCCCGGCCGGGGCGGTACCGAACAGACCTCCCCGGAGCCGGGACGGTAGCTGCCGATAGCTGTTCCGGCGCCGTCCCGGCTTGGCCAGGCGGGCTGCACACGCTAAGGCGCCATTTCGAGACGTGTATGGCTAGTGGCTACTGTTGTGTTTTTGTTCTCTGTGTGTAACTGTGCTGTAACTTTAATAAGGACTTGGTTAACGTTGAGCCCAGGAAGACCCACAAGACGGGCTTAATAGCGTTAAGTGTATACATTCCAGTGCGATGAGGCACGACTACATATTATTTTATCGGGATGAAACTGTGTATGTGATGTTTGTGGGCTAATACGAACCAGAAAATCAACTGCCTTTTTCATTTTTCGAAAGTCGAAAAATAAGTGTCACCCGTGACACGTGACTATACGTGCTATATAATTATCTCAGTTATTGCTCATAATTACTAATTAGGGGAAGGTGGATTGCTAGTTAATCTTAGTTGGGTTGTAGAGTGTAAATTGTTAGCTCACAAAAGGGCGAGCTTTCGATACAGTTGTTTCGAAGTTTCGGGGCACGTGGACGAAGCTGACGACGGGGTCGTCCAGGCAGGGAGGAGATATACAGAGCCTGGGCTGTACTTGAGGCAGACGCCGTGCTGCTACTACAGCCCCGCTCCAGCACCAGGAGTTGCCTTGCCTCTGCCACTTTTACCGCACTGTTCATCCACCTGGCAGGAGGTGGCAGGCAGTCCTGAAAAGACTTTGGAGCCGGCCCTCTGTGTTCTGTTCTTCTTGGATACTTACGTCTATCACTGCCTCTGGAGAGGTAGTTGTGCAAGTGTTCAGAAGCAAGGTGAGACACCGCGCGGCAGTTCTGCAGTGACATTGGCGTACATAAAGTATTATTGAATAGCTGCGACGAAGACTTAAGAGTGCAGTTCTGCAGTGACATTGGGCGTACGTACAAGTGTGTAATTGAATCATGCGACGAGAGACTTAAGAGTGCAGTGACATTAATTAGTGTATAGTTGTGTTCAGTGTGGGGAATAAACTTGTGATTGTTACGGGAGTTTCACCTATGCCTACACAGAGTTCCCAACCCTGAACCTTGGTACTCGAGCGCTGGTCGAGTACTCGGCCATTCGTTTGACAATATACACAAAACATTGTATATTATATCAATCAATCAATCATTGGGGGCATACGCCGGGGGGGCGTCGCCTCGCCCACCCTACGACGCCACTCCCGGGGGTCACCACGCGCGAGTTCCCATGGAGGCTCCTTTCCCATACCAAGCAGCTCTCGACAAGAAACATCAACTTGCCCCAGCCACGAGCCTTGTGGGCGCCCCCTTGGCCTCCTCCACGCCGGATTGTCTCTTACAGATACAACCCGATGGGAAGGATCGGTTTCAGGGTAGCGTGCCACATGCCCATATAGCAGAAGTTGGCGCTGACGGACTATGCAGGTAATAGGCCTTGATTCAGTCTCACGGTGCAATCGCTGATTTGACACGTAATCATCTCAGCGATACCTCATGATTCTGCGAAGACACTTATTACCAAAGGCATTGATTCGTCTCTTCAAGTCATTATTTAGTGTCCATGTCTCACAACCATAGAGTAAGACAGGGATCACAAGCGACTTGAAGATCCGGACCTTTGTCCTTCTGCACAGGTACCGACAACGCCAAATACTCCCGCTGAGCGAGTCCATAACACCGTGGGCTATGCCAATCCGCCGTAAGACTTCTTGACGTGACCCGCCTTCATTATGGACTGCGCTACCAAGGTATGTAAAACTTTCCAAGATCTCAATGTCCTCGCCACACACATGAATAGACTGTACTGCTTCATCTAGTAAATCTCCAAACACCTGGACCTTGGTCTTGAGCCAGGAGACCTCAAGTCCCAAAGGCTTTGCCTCCTCGTGCAGTGCCTCGAGAGCCATCACCAGGACCTCCAGCGACTCAGCAAAGATTACTGCATCATCGGCAAAAACAAGATCAGTGATCTTGGTGTTGCCGACGGATGCTCCACAATCCCTTTGATCTACAACCTTGTCCAATACCCAGTCCATACAAGCGTTGAAAAGTGATGGGGCAAAGACACACCCTTGCCTCACTCCTGTATTCACAGGAAAAAAACTGGATACACCTGCCCCACACTTCACAGCACTCTCAGTCCCAGAATACAGACCAGTTATCAAACCAATAGTCCTTGCAGGAATCCCTCGAAGTCGCAGAAGATCCCAGAGTGACTCACGATGCACTGAGTCAAACGCCTTCTTGAGATCAACATAGGCTGCCAACATCCCCTGTCGAAACTCACGTCGGCGTTCCACCAGGACACGAAGCTCTAGGATACGGTCCGTTGTTGACTTACCAGGCGTGAACCCAGACTGCTGAGGTCTCTGATGCTTCACCAGATGACTGAGAATCCGTGTCAGCAATAGATGGGCAAGCACCTTCCCTGGTACGCTGAGCAGTGTAATATCGCGGTAATTGTTGCAGTCCTGACGGTCCCCTTTCCCTTTCCAGATAGGGACGACCAGCCCCCTTTTCCAGTCAAGAGGAATGGTACCTGATTGCCACACGGCAGTCAGGACAGCATGCAACCCGCGGATCATGGCCTCACCCCCAGCTTTGAGGAGCTCCGCACTGATATTACAAACACCAGATGCCTTTCCACCCCTCAACTTTGCTACAGCCTCTCTGACTTCGTCAAGAGAGGGTGCGGTTTCGTCAATGGGGGGATCGGCATCCACTGCCTGTAACCCAGTGGTGTGAAGCTGCTCAGTTGGAGGGTCCACCTTGAACAACTGCCCAAAGTACTCAGCCCAACGAGCCATCTGCCCATCCATGTCCGACACGAGGCGCCCATCTCCTGTTCGAATAGCACTCGCCCGAGAAGGAGACTTGGAACGGAGCTTCTTCAGGGCTCGGTAGGCGGGTCGGAGGTCATTAGCGTTCAAATGACCCTCGACATCCTCAGCGAGACTCCTGACATACCTCTCCTTGTCTCTCCTCAGGAGGGTTCTAGTCCGGCGTGACAGAGCCCTGTGCTGGTCCCGGTTCCCAGCCAGACTGGCAGCGCGACTCTCCTTGATTTTCTCCAGCGTCTCCGTCGAGACAAAACCACGCCTTGACCTCGGGCGCTCCCCAATACACTCCTTGGCAGCCTGTAGAGTTTCACGTTTGAAGGTATCCCACAGTGTCTACAGGGTCCCCGAGAGCACCGAGCACATCAAACCGATTTGAGACTGCCACCGCATACTCTTGAGCACATGTCAAGTCCTTCAGTTTCTCAAGATGAAACACAGTATGGTTACCTCTTGAGATTCTTCTGGACTTGACATGAAGCTTAAGTGTAGCAACAACAAGTATATTATATAGTAGAGTATTTTAATAATACAAATAAATCATCAACACACGATGATTGCTTGCACTTTAAAACGTAACCGCTGTTTCTCTGTCAATATGACACCTTTGTAGAACTATTTCAACAGCATTGTACAGGGTTAAGCTTGTTAGACTGATGTTCTCGTGTAGAATTCTAGATTCTACGAGGATACTAAGATACTACTTCGTTGACCCCCATTTTATAAGGTTGAGTAGGGTCCCGATAGCGTATTCCCTTTCACTATGAGAGTATATGGTTTCCGAGTGAAGACGCTAGGCTGTAGCTCCGATACTAACCATAGGATTTTCTCGAAGTTACCCTCATTGTGATTCCCACGCAAAGTTACCATGATCCCTTAAAGAAAACCTAACCTACCCTATATGTAACATAACGTAACCTAACCTGACGTGTTAAAGAGTAAACGCCACATACTCTTCCAAAAAACGGGAATATGTGTCCGGGTATTCAGGTCAGGTCAAGTGTGGTCTTGTCTGACTGCACATTATATCTACTATATGTTAGTCAGGTCATGTCAAATCAATTGGGTTTTTGGTAGATTGCAATTTATGGAACCGTAAACTACAGACACCGAGGTAGACGGCATGCTATAGAAGCATATATATATATATATATATATATATATATATATATATATAATATATATATATATATATATATATATATATATATAGTATATATATATATATATATATATATATATATATATATATATATATATATATATATATATATATATATATATATATATATATATATATATATATATATATATATATATATATATATATATATATATATATACCCCTGGAGTTCCAAGGAAGCGACATGATATTGCTACGACACAGTATAAGGGTGATACATTTTTATATCTTATATTTTTTTACATCACAAAGGACTGGCCGATGGCACAACAAAAATAGGTAACACAAGGACCGCTTATTTGCCAGTCCCTATAAAGAAGACAGTAAGAGAATACAAAAAAGAGGTGTGCCAATTTAGTTCGGGAGTTGTTACTTTTCTCTTGAAAAGATTTAAGTCGTAGGAAAGTGGAAAAATAGAAACAGGAAGAGAGTTCCAGAGTTTTCCAGTGAAATGTATGAAAGAGTAAAGATACTGATTAATTTTTGCATTAGGAAGATAAGCAGAATAGGGATGTGAATGAGTAGAAAGTCTTGTGCCGCTAGACCGCGGAAGGGGCGGAGGCATGCAGTTAGCAAGTTCAGAACTGCAGTGAGCATGAAAATAACGGTAGAAGATAGCAAGAGAAGCAACATTCCGGCGGTAATTTTAAGATTGAAGACAGTCAGTCAGAGGGGAGTTGATGAGACGAAATCGTTGATTGATCGTCAAGATGTTTAACGTGTAGCAGCTGGTATCACAGTGCTGGGGGCTGCAGACGACACTGACTTATTCATCATGTTGCAATATTTTCGTCTCCATGCAGGGCAACATATAATGCAATGTTTTTACAAATCATTAAAACAAGGTCGAGCAGTATTGGACAATTATTCAGACAAACTAAAGTTGATAATTCCCGACCTACTAGCAGCTCACAATCTTACTGGATGCAGCACTGTGGCCGATCCCTCTCACCGGGTTGTATTTGTAAGAGATAATCCGGCGGAGAGGAGCCCAAGGGGGCGCCCACAAGCATCGTGGCTGGGGCAAATTGATGTTTCCTGTCGGAAGTAGTTTGATATGGGAAGGGAGCCTGCATTTGGACTCGCACGAGGTGACACCCAGGAGTGGTGTCGTAGGGTAGGCGAGGCAACGCGCCCCCCGGCGTATGCCCCCAAAGATGATTGATTGTACCATATTGGTGGTGACAGTAAGGACGACTTTCTGCGATGGTAAATGAGCTAGGGAACGTAACGTGTACTCTCTGCTGGGTGATTTGTCCCTGCTACGACGCGTTGTATCCTTTGTGCTACCCTTTCCTTACCTGAATATGCAATACATACATGTGCAATATATATATATATATAATATATAATATATATATATAATATATATATATATATATATATATATATAATATATATATATATATATATATATATATATAATATATATATATATATATATATATATATATATATATATATATATATATATATATATATATATATATATAACAACATAGTTTTTAATACTCATAATAATAATGGCACTCACCGGTCAAAAACTAGATAAACTTCACTTGATGCCATGTGGTTTTGAATGTAGCTGCGGAAGCGATGAAGGTAATCCTGCACAGTACCAGTTGATAGCCAAAGCCCACTACCCATATAGTATGGTACCCGGACAGTTTGCCTACGGACAGTTTGCCTACGGACAGTTTGCATACGGACAATTTGCCTACGGACAATTTGCCTACCGGACAATATGCCTAAGGTCAGTTTGCCTACCGGACAGTTTGCCTACCGGACAGTTTGCCTACCGGACATTATACTTACGGACAGTTTGCCTACCGGACATTATACTTACGGACAGTTTGCCTACCGGACAGTTTGCCTACCGGACAGTTTGCCTACCGGACAGTTTGCCTACCGGACAGTTTGCCTACCGGACATTATACTTACGGACAGTTTGCCTACCGGACAGTTTGCCTACCGGACATTATACTTACGGACAGTTTGCCTACCGGACAGTTTGCCTACCGGACAGTTTGCCTACCGGACATTATGCCTACCGGACAGTTTGCCTACCGGACAGTTTGCCTACCGGACAGTTTGCCTACCGGACAGTTTGCCTACCGGACAGTTTGCCTACCGGACAGTTTGCCTACCAGACAATATGCCTAAGGACAGTTTGCCTACCGGACAGTTTGCCTACCGGACAGTTTGCCTACCGGACAGTTTGCCTACCGGACAGTTTGCCTACCGGACAGTTTGCCTACCAGACAATATGCCTAAGGACAGTTTGCCTACCGGACAGTTTGCCTACCGGACAGTTTGCCTACCGGACAGTTTGCTTACCGGACAGTTTGCCTACCGGACAGTTTGCCAACCGGACAGTTTGCTTACCGGACAGTTTGCCTACCGGACATTATACCTACGGACAGTTTGCCTACCGGACAGTTTGCCTACCGGACAGTTTGCCTACCGGACTTTATGCCTACCGGACATTTTGCCAACCGGACATTTTGCCTAACAACGAACGATGTTAGGTAAACAACTGTTAGCGATGCCTACCGTAGATAACAGTATAGTCGCCAGCTGCAATAATGTCGCCAGCCGCCAAATATTACGAATTATAGCGTCATTGCTGATTTTGATATGCCACTGAAGATGATACACAGTAGTTTATATAATGACTGTACCAGTGTATAATCTACCCTGTTTCAGCGTTGTTTTATGCCTTGTATCTGCAAGTAAAAATTTTATACGGTTTCAAATTTCACTACTCGTTTGTTTTTTCGGGCAACGACTACGGCCGGAGGACACTCTAAACATAAACACTAGATGGCGACCTTAATGTAGCCCGTTATGAACGTCGCCACTCGGTTTTAGTTTTGTAATTTGTTCATTTATAGCCATAATATGATACAAATGAAGACACAAAATGACACAGACTCTCCAGATAGCCCCTTCTAACTTTTCTGAAATCATGAATGTAGAAATGTAAGTATTAACGCCACCACACGTCTGTAAATAAAAAAAACGTTGTCCTGGCGACTTTAGTGTTATCTACGGTAGCGAACAACAGTTTCATAAACAAGTGAGGGTATTCTTGATACATCATATGAACCTAAACAGTGTGTCCCTACAGCTAGTAAAGAAGTAGTATGTTGTAGTATTCCTTTAGCCAGACACGGGTTACACCAAACACCAAGTGCGCACACGAGTTTATTAATGCTGGAATATGTATAAGTTACAGCGGTGTGTGACTGCCGGAACACAGGAGCTCCTTAATTAATGTCTGATGAAAGGAGGAAAGGCAGTCAGGTCACCACAGCTGCCAGGGCTTGCCCAAAGGTCTTTAGGCGACTAGGGTTAAGCCCATAATTGCAGTGATTTATAGTGAGGTCGCATCAGAGGTCACTACAATATTTATCCTTAACTTATTTCGAACAAGTATGTACAAAATATTAGCTATGAAATCCGCAAAACATGTATAGGTGCCTTGCACGTGACGTCACAGCCCTTGTTGTGGCTGCGACAGACGCGGGAGATGCGAGCGTGGAGGACCAACAAACTCCAATTGCCGCCCCTGTTTGCCAGCTTATGGTAATTTTCCCCTACCAAATATATGTTTATCAGTATAAAAGATATACTCTTATATTCAGAAATGTTTGTTTTATAATATTATCAAATAAAAACCCGTAAAACACACTAAAGAGATGCCATTATAAGACTCTCAAGAAATATTCATGAACTTAATATTCACTTAAACTCTTAGCCATTACATATTTGGCGAGAAAGCTTTTTACATGGAAAATATCAATAGAAGCGGAATTTTATTAGCTTTCCATTGATATATTTCGTTTTCTGATAAATGAATTAGCAGCATTCATAAATTAGCGTTAACTAAATAAATAACAATCAATCGGTAAAAATTACCCGATTTCATAATGTTATTTATCTAGTTAACGCTAATTTATGCAGCAGGCAATTTATGCGGTAGGCATAATGTACGGTAAGCAAACTGTCCGTAGGCAAACTGTCCGGTTAGCAAACTGTCCGTAGGCAAACTGTCCGGTAGGCAGACTGTCCGTAGGCAATCTGTCCGTAGGCAAACTGTCCGGTAGGCAAACTGTCCGGTAGGCAAACTGTCCGTAGGCAAACTGTCCGGTAGGCAAACTGTCCGTAGGCAAACTGTCCGTAGGCAAACTGTCCGTAGGCAATCTGTCCGGCCACGTATAGTATAGAACACCCATCGAAGAATACCACTTGGACATCTCTTTCAGCCAATCTCCTTGAAATTTTTCACTGTTGCTTGAGATTAAATTTGGTTTTGGCATTTCATGTTTCCATTCTCATCAAACTTCGAGGTAGGCACAGACGATTGTTCATGACCCATAAGCTTCTATATATCGAGGTCGCGTGTGCTGGACTGCAAACCTATTGCTCTTCCATATATAGTCTCTGTTTCAAATACTTTGGTATCCCCAACTTTGATGTGTTTGCGTGATATTGTTATGGTACTGATGTCTTTGGATATGGAGTTGTAGAATCCCCCAGGACAACGCAGCTCAAATGTCTCAATATGTGTTTTGCCTAGTTCCACAGCTTTGTCAACATTTAATGATGATTGATTAGGTACATGTTCGGTAATAATGTTGATTAGCCCATCTGCATGTGGATCAGGGTCATCTGGATCGATGCAAAATTATAGTTTATCATTCTAAGTCTGCCAGTCATGTCTGCCTCTCTGAATTCTTATTCTTATTTTGTTTGTGTGGTAGGTTTGTGATGATAGTCCTTCGTTGTCTCTCATCTCATTCAAATCATTAAGGATGCCGTGGGAGGTGTATAAACTGTACGCCCAGGTTTTGAGTGATTATTGGTTCAGGGTGATTCAAACTATACCATTTTTGCTATGACAATACCTCATTAATGTAGTTTCAATGGCCGTTTCGCTCCAGATACCATTGAACAGGCCAGGATTGTCATGCGTTCTCCTTTCAGGAATTATGCAAGCATCTCATTAGGCAGGTCTTGCATTGATCGCATATATTAGAGTGCATATCTGGCATAGTTCACGTAACCTGCGGCAAAGAAGAGGAGATAATTTCCTCAACGGGGTCTAGATGAAGAGTTCAGTCAGCCTCACGTTCTGGACTAATGCACTTGAGAATGGTGAAGGTAGGGTTGATCAGACACTCCACCCATAGCCTTGCGGTTCTACTTCGGGATGCAATATCTTCGAATGTTTGGTGAATAAAACCCATGCTTTGCAAATTGTATTTAACAAAGACCGCCAATTTATGATTAAGTATGTTGTTTTGTTTTATTAATTTATTGTGCACTACGGCGTCAGTGAAGTAGTACATAAATTGAGTAGCAATTAAACACAAATATGAAACAAACGAATTAAACATTGGCCAATCGTGTCGCACGGCACGTGCATGATACATATATATATATACATATACATACATACACACACCTACACATATACATATATATATATACATATATATATATATATATATATATACATATACATAAACATACATATACATATACATATATACATACATATATACATATACATATACATACACATACACACACATATATATATATATATATATATATATATATATATATATATATATATATATACATGCACACACACACACAT